>NQII01008221.1:8134-44742 GCA_002778355.1 Clitarchus hookeri
TTTTTCCTGAATTTTCTTTGCTATAAACCTCACGGAGCCCGAGACCTTTCCAACGAATGCAAAACCGTGGAAATCGGTTCGTGCGTTCTGGAGTTATAGCGTCAGGAAGGAAAACCCGACTTATTTTTATATAGTAGATAACAATATTTTCGTAGCCTATTATAAAACTTTTCATTGTGATGATGAATCAACAATCACATTTTTAGTTTTTCATTAAATGTGCTATGACTAATAAAAGTGTTTAGAGGTTATGGCCTACAAACACATCTGTCATCAACATATAAAACAACATTACTTTGTACTTACCTGCTGACAGTTCGAGCGGAGATACCCAGCATTTCTGCAGTCTTGTTGATGAGTGAACACCTTTTCATCTGGACTGTGCGAATCATTTCGTCCACTTGCTTCGCTGCACGAATAATATCTGCCTGACTCTGACGGTTCGTAATGGGATTCCGTGATCGGTTCATTTCCGAAGTACCGAAAAGACACTATCCACTACAAAGCATATACAGAAAAGCTACTACGACCAGGCTACGGAAACACTGTGCAGGAAATACATTAAAAAACACATTAAGCAGGAATACATTAAAAAACAATATAAACAAGCTATATAAAGCAAAAACTCGAAAAAAACAAATATATAGGCTAGCAACACAAAGGGAATATAAATTCAGACTGCAGATAATGGTACCGCTATAATGTAAATCTACTTAAAATGAGGTTACTCCACAATTACCCTGCACAAATAAGAAACATAGAAGAGTATGCAGAGATTTTATAGCTAATCCCACGAGTAGGCCTATATGGGCAAAGGATATAAATAAACGATTAAAGTTAGCCTACAGACAAAACACTTATGTGCAATATACCTTAATAAATAGAGGCTAATTCAAAAGTTTAATGCTAACAAAAATTAAACATAAACCCAAAGCCAGAACACAAAAGGTTAGAGAAGTTGAGGTGTCTAAACAAACGTGCCGAAATATTACGTTGGAATATACTACAATTAAAAAAAGCATTAAAATATAAATTAAGTTTATATTAGAATTATCTTAAATAAAGTATAAAAAGCTAATACACTAAAAACAAAATGATGGAGAGCCAAGATCGCAAGATCGCAGAAAAAGCACGTGCAAAGGCACAATGGCATCGCTGAGATCGAATGTATTCACCATGCACACACCTCAAGGCGTAAAATTAACATGTATTTATATTTCATATATGTTAAGCATACATACTCAATACAGTTTATAAAAACAAAATAATTATTTTTAGAGAAAAAAGTATACAACTTTATATTTGAAATTTTAATAAATAATTTTATAAAAATGAACTATGTTCTTTCTTACTGTACCAACAATACAATATACACAATGAAGCGATCAGTCAGGTGATACAATGCTTTGGCAATGATGGTAGAAGTTGTTTCACTGCTACAGAGTTGGTTGTTCTGATTTTCGCATACCTGTCAAAATCTCGCTAACTAATATGAGACAGACAATACAAGCATGTAATGCAAATTGTGTGTAGGAATAAAATGTACATAGCGCAATTTCTAAGAATGAATTTAATTACGCTTCAAAAATACATTCATCTGTGTGTGGTACATACATGCTCAAACACATACATGTCTCTTGCAGGACAATTACATGTCAGTAAGCGCCGACCTCAATATCCAGCTATTGTGTCGGGAATTGAAGCCCGCCCATTTCACGAACAGCTTGCATCCCCTTCGCTGCTACACATTCTCGACCAAATAGACATCTGGAAACTTTGCTGTCGTGATCTATCGTTTGCAAAATCCACCCTTCAACCTTTCCCCGTTCTGGTCCACGAGAAGATATGTCCTATGTTCGTAATGGCGAATCTTGTCAACCCTGTAGACCTCTATGCTTCAGTTCGGTGTGTATGATTTTGCAAATGTTTCCTTCACTTGTAATATCCGAACATGGTCACCAATATTCGCTTTAGCCTTGCGCCTGTCCAACCTCTTCTCATTTTTTAACACAGCTGACAGCAAAGAATCGTCCTTAATGTCCACTGGCCGCATGCGGATGGTGCGGTGCACTCGACCATTGTAATCGGAAATCAAATGAGGTAGTAAGTCCAGCCAATTGTAACTACCCCGCGACGAAAATTCACGCCATATGGCATTCTTCAGAGTGCGGTTAAATCGTTCCAGGATGGACGCCATCTTATTGCCAAACGTTCTGTAGTGACTGATTTTATTTGCATCCATTAGCTAACAGATGGCGGGATTGTAGAATTTTGCAAATTTTTAGGCGGTCCTTTATCATGTAAAAAAGTCTTCGTCGCAGTGGTCACATCCTCGCCTCGTTTCCGGCGAACCAGTACTGCCCATCCATATTTGCTGAAACAATGTATTACCGTCAACATGTATATATAGCCCTTATTAACAGAGGCATACGGAATCATTTCAACTAGATCAGCCTAGTACAGATCTCTCAGCCCAAAGACGAGTACGTTTCGCCTGCGATAATTGCGACGCACAGGTCGGTGAAGCAGGTAGGCTATCTGTGCACGAGACATTACTATATGTAGCCACATTCATGCAATTATTCCACAATATTCACAATCTCATTCGTATGCGATTGATTGCCAGCCTGCTGAGATGAAATTAGCAGCTGTAAACATGATACGAGATCATTCACATCGTCCCAGAACACATACTTGAGTAGACTGCTCCCATCAAGCTTCAAAGCCTGGATCGAGCCGCTCGCTTTGCCGACGTCGTTTAGGATACGTCCAATCCTGTACCGTATTATCTCTTCAATATCCGCGAGTCACATACTTAAAGTGCAGTCACGCATTTCTAGCTCCTCGACCATGTGAGTAAGAACTATATTAGTCATATACACAGCTGAGTTTTGACTCCAAGTTGGCCACGGTCCCAAGCTGAGTACTTAAAGTGTTCAGCTTGCTCACACCCTCGCTCGATACATTACGATGTTCGACTAGTTTAGCAGAAAGGTCGGCAACAACCTTGACGTCAACGTGTCCGAGCGTTGTCTCCGTAGCTGAGAGCTTGTCTCTCAAAGCGGCCAGATTGCCTGCACCCTTGTTCGCAACATTGAAGCGATCCTTCAATGTTGTTGCCAGGGCATTAAGAACTCTGTTGTCAACTCGCTCGCCCAAGTTATCGAGCTTCGTCTCCACAGCTGTGAGCTTGCCTCCTAAGATGCTTTGAACATCATCACTCAATGTATGAATTTGAGCATTCATCTCAGCAGACATCATACCGACAGTGTCGAGGTTCGATTCCAGCTTCTTACTTTAAGGGGTTAACATAACATCACTCTCAGTCTCGACATTAAGGTGTTCGTCCAGTTTTGTTGCTAGACCGGCAAGAACTCTGGCGGCAACACGCTCTCCCACATCATCGAGCTTCTTCTCCACGACCGCAAGCTTGCCTCTTAAAGCATATGGTTTGTGCACATCTTCAGTTGATTTGTAAATCTGAGTTTCCATCTTAGCAGACATGTTGCCTAACAGTCGTCCTTCTGTGGCCTCGAGCGCATCGCCGGAAGCAAAATCGGTTAGTTGAGACACGCTCTCGATTGAAGCGAGGCGACGTCCCCGTCAATTCGTTGGACGAAGCATGCAAGGAACACGATATCGACTATGCGACCAGTAGCAAGTTGGAAGACAGGCACGTGGCAGAGGGGAATGCGTTTGAGTTTTGGAAGGTAGAAGAAAAATAG
Organism: Clitarchus hookeri; assembly: GCA_002778355.1. NCBI lineage: Eukaryota > Metazoa > Arthropoda > Insecta > Phasmatodea > Phasmatidae > Clitarchus > Clitarchus hookeri. The sequence continues at coordinate 11,860 of NQII01008221.1, forward strand.
CGGGTGGAAACCTCGCAATGTGGACGTAGGGAAGCGAGGAGGCATCTTGCCCTTTATCTTGCCAGCGCTCTGCATCCTCGGCAGTCTTATCGGGCGTGCAAGTGGCATCGCGAGAGCAGTTAACACAACGAAGGGGGAGAACAAGCAATTGCCGAGGCGACGCGGCACGATAGGAATATGGAGGCGCTCGCTAAAGGTAAAAAAAAATGGCAGCGGACTGTATCTTCGCCCCTACCGCGTAGGAGGCGGAGGCGGGAGAAAGTGAAAAAGGGGGAGGGTCGGGTGAAAGAAGCGGTCTTAAGGTCCCTGCCCAACCGTCCACTCACCAACATACACATACGAAAGTTTGCCGAAAATTAATAATGAAATATTTGTGAAGATGCGCATGCTACCATACATGATTTTAATCTATGTCATACTACAGTTCAAACAAGAGATAAAGATATATTAGAAAGTTTGTGTCAAAGTAATATAAAGTAGCAATTCTTTTGTTAGGAATCTCATTACTGTAATAACCCATTTTGTCATGAATCCACAATACTCTCCCAGCATAACTTCGATAGGGGCCATGGTGGATAAGTGGTTAGACTGCTCGCCTCCCACCAAGGCGATCCGGGTTCAATCCCCGGTCGGGCCACTCCGGATTTTCGCATGTAGGAATCGTGAAGAACGATGCCGTTGATGGGGCGGGCTTTCTCGGGGATCTCCTTCATTCCGGTGCCGCTCCATACTCACCTCAATCACACTCATCGGCTCTGAAGACCCGATGTTAAAAGCCGCCCAAATCTCTCCTCTCCCCTTGGATTGGATACTTATTACTTCTTCTGGTAGTAATACAAATTATGAACATTGTTACTTCCTAATGCTTATAATTTGGAAGCATGTTAAGTTTGCATGGTTTTTGTTAGCGTGTGAGTTAACTGTAAATAATGCTACTGGAAAGTTTGTTGGTAGTCTGTTCGGGCGCACTGAATACACTGTGGTCGCTACGAAATGTTTAGTTATATTCGCCCTGCCAAATGGTTTGTGTTAATGATAGAATTATTTTCGATTGACCACAAAATTTATTTTAGTGATTTCTAATTGAGGGCATAATTTGTAGTCGTTCGTAAACAGTTTTGAGATCGATAAATTCTTTCATCGGCGTAAATTTTAAGCAAGAAATCTTGCAGCGCCCACAAATCTGTTTATTTATTTATTTTCGGTGTAATTTTCATGGTCATATTTCATTTGGTGGATTAACTGTTGTATTAACCTGAATAAATTACGCCTTTTGATAAATTAGTTGTTACTATGATATTTCTCATCTAAAATGTTGTGCTACTTTTTATATTTCTGGCGCTCAAATTTCGAAGATCTACCTTTGTATGTTTATGAGATGACAGGTGAATATAAAGTAAGCTTTCGGGTCGTTTATGCACTGCAACATATGATGATCTCATATAGGTTTGCTTATTTGCATGCATACGAGATTACATACTAACAAAGTTGTTGAAATACATATGTGACATGGAAATATTTCAGCGGTAAACTTATTTATATAATAATTGTTTTTGTATCATTTTTGCTGTCGCCGTCGTCAGCACTGCGTTGCTCAGTAGCGTGAAAATTATATCAAAGCAATATTGCCTTTGAAAAAGCATCCATTTTACAGAGGATATTAAAATGACCTTTCAAGAACCACCTATAATAATGCAAATATGTTCATTTTTATGGAGCAGACAAGACAGTTAATAGCCTTAATATAATACTTTATTTTAAAATGTCCTGTATGGCATTATTTAGTTTACTAAAGATCGGTTGTTGTTCTAAATGAACTCGTAGACTTCAGGGCTACGAAAGAACCAGCGTCCTTGCTGTGCAGATAACACCTAACGCACACCTCAGCTTCTCCCGGACCCTTGCTGATAAGTCAAGTCGGTCGCCGTCCTGCCTTCGATACACCAAGCAGGGGAGGAAATGGTCGCCTTAAGAGCTGACTCCGCCGCTGATAAGCACACACGTGGCGCCACCTCCCGATAACATTGCGACGCGATCTTTGAGCAAGCACGGCATGCTTGTGATGGAGCACGCAGAGTAACCGCTTCGTTGACGTATTTCTAGCGACGGCTCATGGCTGTAGGAGGGCGGCAGTGTTCTGTCATGTCTGCCGGCCCAACGTACAGCGCTGTCTCTCACAGTGCAAGCAGAGAGACCTCGGGCCGGCAGAGATAGTGCACGCAAGCTCCGCCGCGCAGTGGTTCGAAATGTGTTTTCCCGCGCCAAAATTCAGAAATACCTTGACAAAATATTTAACTCTATTTGTAACATATAAAGACAAAATTATAGATTATATTCGTCTAGATCAGTACCAGGAAGTAACACTTACTTTGCTGTAATGAAATAATGTCACTGTAACATTTCACAGATTGTTAAACTCTACTATCCTTTAAGAATGAGTCGCAGTGTTTTGCAGTTAACTAAGATATTGTAAAATGAAACAATAGGCAATTGAAAAATAATAAAAAAAAAACATTATTCTTGTATTTTAAAATTATACAAATGGACTTTGAGTAACGTTCAAAACCATAGAAGCTGTGGGAAAGTAACACGATTTTTCATCAAAGTAGTGGCCGTCTCTTTTAAAATGAAATTGCAAATTATTATGCATTTAAGAATATTCGTTCTTATACATTTGTAATATTATTTTATTTAAAAACTTACTAATTATTAATACCGGATAGGATAATATAATAACAAATTTAAAAATTTGTCCAAAAAAAGATCAATTGCACTTTTTTTTTTTTTTTTCGAATTCCCTGAAGGTGACTTGTTTACAATACGATACTTTGGCGTACGTTTATTTCATTCGTTTAAATGTTATTTCTAAATTGAATCGTAAACAGATGCCAAATCATATAACGATTTGCGTAAAAGTGATTTTAAAAATCAGCCGTTATTAAATTATGATTGACAACTACACAATTAGATTGACTATTGTCACCAGTAACAAAATCACTAATATATATTCACAATGTAGCACATTAAAAATAAAAATCGTTGTTACAGATATTCGAAGGAAGATATTCAAAAAATAGTTTCGATTTATCCAGTGTTTTATTACTAATGCTTCAATGTTCTATAATTTCCCACATTTTACCACCATCTCCCGAATTTTTCGTCATTTCTTCTTCAAATATCTTACTTCTTCACTTTACTTCTTCCTGGTTTTCATTTCATTCCTATTGTCTTTCTTGAAACTTACGTATCATGTGCGCGGTGTGATTCAGGAGATCTTGCAAAGTCACTTCACATGAAAGTTCCGTAGCGTTAATGTTTTCCGAGTAGGTTTACTTGTAAGGTTCCAGAACTTTGTGGTATGGTGGGTGGGTAGATATCGGCATTCCGATATTTGGCACCATTTCGAAGTAGCATGTACAAATTCTTAGATGTGTCACCGTCTAAAATAAGGGCAGCTGCTTCATCAAGAGCGTATAGGACAACGCTCTTATTACAACGCTTCGGGTGGTATTCATAGTGAAGTCCCAAGGTTGAGCTTGAGACAATCTTGGTCAAGGACAGCTTATTTCTCAAAACAGTGTTATTTCAGCACCGCGTTTCATAGTCTACAAACAAGACGATCTTCGTGAAGGCGGCGTGCTCAAGACATACCTTATAATTTACTACTTCCGGTTTGGTTAAGCGTGAGCTTAAGGCATGCTACAAAGGCTCGAATTAAAACGAAACATGGTAGCTAGACATAAAATATTAATAAATGGGCACTTTTTGTCATCTCGACGTAACGTCTGCGCGATATTATAGACAAATTGAAAGATAAGTATTCCAAGTTATACAAAAGTATTGCAAATACATAAAAACATGGTTATAAACGAACGAAGTGGCGCTAAATTGGTAAAAATTTCGAAATTGCTTTTTTTCGCTTACGTAAATGTTACGGGCGATTGTAATAAGAGATTGTTAAGAAAACTGCACGACCAGACAAAAATAACTCGCCACACAAACAATAGCATTACTTCTTAACTGAAATGTTTTACTCCAATTATAGGGCAAAGACAATTTATATAACCTTTCTATTAAAAAATAATTTGTGTATAACTATGATAGTTATATTTTTAAAACTTTTATTTGTATTATAAATTTAACACACAATATTTTAATGATATTTTGTGTTTTAATAAGTACGTGCACGTTTATGGTAAATTACAATTACATTCGAAAATGAAAACAAACGTTTTATTATAAATAAATAGTGTTGTGTTTAGCTCTATCTAGTTTGTACTTTGTAATTAGTAGAACTTAAGTTCTACTATGCGAACTACGTAAAAAAATGGTATTTGTAGAATTACAGTTCTGTAAATACTTTTTCAGAGCAGAACAATTTATATTTTTGTCCAAATGCGTAACCAAATCATTAATCTCATCATAACAAATGTTTTGCTATCTACATTTTGCAGAAATTTTTGCTAGTTCGACGTATGAAGTTATCCAATCAGCGTCCGCCTTAAAAAAAATCATCGTCCCAAGTCACCTCTCTACAGTGGACTTGGCGAAGACGTGCTTATTTGCCGTCTTAAGCAAGGTCTCGATGAATATGAAACATGGTTCGAAATCGCGATCTCAAATAGTGACTACGGAACAGAAATATTCAGTCTTACGTCGCACAAAAATAAGACAGTCTTCGTGAAGACAGAGTTTTTTTTTTTGGCAATGTTTTACACACGCGTAAGCAATGTTCATGAAATGTAAACATGAACTTAAGACACCAAATAAGATTGCCTTGACGAAGCTAGTGCTCAAGATATGTGAATGAATACCGCCCTTAATCTTCGTTCCATCATTTGTGATGTAGAAATAGAGGTCTAGCTGAAATACAACACACCACTGGCTGACGATTCATTCCGCTATCTTCGCGAATTCATTGACGCAGTTCTTGCCTCTATGTGGAATGCATCAGAAAACCCCACCTTGCTTCTCTGCGACCCTTCACAGTAGTCTTCTGAAGAACGACCACGTTTATGAGGAGTCAATTTGTTTAACACTCCACTAGACACTAAGCAGCAAAAAAAAAAAAAACCCCCGTTTTTAACTGAAAATTTATTTAATGTTTCTACGTTAATGATTGCATATGAAATATTAAAAGATATGTATCAAACGTCTTTGAAAAGGAGGCCACTACTGTAATTAACTTCAACGTATTTCCTCAATGCTGTCTTTGATATTATCAGTAGGATATATTTACACACGATGTGTATTACCATCACTTGGGGCAGTTAATGTTGATACATTTTTTAACCTATTCTTTTCCGATTCAACCCCCCAGCTTTCAACCCTTGTTACTAATCCTGCAATGTTTTCTGTTTCTCGCCAAATGTCTTTTCCTAATTCATGTTTAAGCAACAGAATATTGTAAATTTCTGACCAATTACACTGAGTTTCATTTTTAGCATCTACACTTACCTTATTATTTGAAACTGGTGCCATTATTGCACAGTTACTTTAAAGTCATTAGTTAATAATCAACATAACCTATACACCAAAATAAACNTTCGTGAAGACAGCGTTTTTTTTTTTTTGCAATGTTTTACACACGCGTAAGCAATGTTCGTGAAATGTAAACACGAACTTAAGACACCAAATAAGATTGCCTTGACGAAGCTAGTGCTCAAGATATGTTTATGAACACCGCCCTTAATCTTCGTTCCATCATTTGTGATGTAGAAATAGAGGACTCGCTGAAAAACAACACACCACTGACTGGCGATTCATTCCGCTATCTTCGCGAATTCATTGACGCAGTTCTTGCCTCTATGTGGAATGCATCAGGAAACCCCACCTTGCTTCTCTGCGACCCTTCACAGTAGTCTTCTGAAGAACGACCACGTTTATGAGGAGTCAATTTGTTTAACACTCCACTAGACACTAAGCAGCAAAAAAAAAAAAAACCCCCGTTTTTAACTGAAAATTTATTTAATGTTTCTACGTTAATGATTGCATATGAAATATTAAAAGATATGTATCAAACGTCTTTGAAAAGGAGGCCACTACTGTAATTAACTTCAACGTATTTCCTCAATGCTGTCTTTGATATTATCAGTAGGATATATTTACACACGATGTGTATTACCATCACTTGGGGCAGTTAATGTTGATACATTTTTTAACCTATTATTTTCCGATTCAACCCCCCAGCTTTCAACCCATGTTACTAATCCTGCAGTGTTTTCTGTTTCTCGCCAAATGTATTTTCCTAATTCATGTTTAAGCAAAAGAATATTGTAAATTTCTGACCAATTACACTGAGTTTCATTTTTAGCATCTACACTTACCTCATTATTTTAAACTGGTGCCATTATTGCACAGTTACTTTAAAGTCATTAGTTAATAATCAACATAACCTATACACCAAAATAAACNAAACTGGTGCCATTATTGCACAGTTACTTTAAAGTCATTAGTTAATAATCAACATAACCTATACACCAAAATAAACAAAATACATCGTGACGAATTTACTAGGACCGGTGGCTCCATTGATGACTTCCCCGACGTGGAATGTTGAATTCTTAACGTTTACACTGCTGCTGTTGGTGAATCAGTTGTCTGGTACCTTGAACTTCCGTTGTTAACCGGAACACTGGAACTGCTGCGTCGCTCGTATACTCGTTGATGTGCTGCTGCGATGTTTGTAAACACCGAGTCATTCGGTGTGTTGAATCGCCCCGCGGCTGGGCAGCTATGTGTATAACGTCGCAGCCGTCAGGATTGGCGACTGGAAATTACAGCTTTGTTTTGCTCAATCGGTAGAGACATGAAACTTAAAAAAGGCACCAAATAAATATGAAATAAAGTCAAGTTTCGGTTTAGTTACTCTAATTAATTTTAATATTCCAAAGAAACGGTTCACATAGAAGCTTCAAGTATGCAGAGTCACGAATAGTTAGTTTCACCAGACAAACAAACAAAGAGCAGCGCCGCAGTAGTTTATTTATTCTTCACGGCATTTAAAGCTAGCACGATATTAGGCAGGTGTACCAGTTTTTTTTTTTTTTTGCTCTTCAGTGTATATTAAAGGTTCTCAATTAAATGAAAAATAAAATATAAGGATTGGTTGTGTGTCTACCGACCAACTTCTACCAGCTACGTCCAGCTACTACCAAGAAGATATAAAGAAATTTTAACATCAAATGTTTATACAACATTAACTTAAAAAAAATATATATTTTCCATAAATAAATTTTTTCTGGGTGGGGTGAGCGAAATCGTATTTGAAATGTGCGTAATTGGTATATGTGCGAAGAGCTGACTAATTAATTATCGGGATTCTTACTAAACAAAGTTAAAGGAAAACAAAGAAATATTAAAAATTANGCGAAGAGCTGACTAATTAATTATCGGGATTCTTACTAAACAAAGTTAAAGGAAAACAAAGAAATATTAAAAATTTAATATGTAATTGTTATTATGCTGTATAGTTGAGTATTCTATCTCGTAAATACTAATATTTTAATCATCACTATGAATAATCAATGTCATTATGGTCAGCAAGTCGTGGTAAATGAGACTGATTTCATATTTTTACGTATCTTTCGAAAACTAAGCTTCCTACAGCAAAACACTTGACATTTATGCCCCGACACCTATAACCCCCTCCCCCACACAAAAATTATATCCTACAACATCTGTTTCAATAATAAAAATATATTCTCATTGGAATTTAACTTATTTTGGTTTGTCTAGGTTGTTAGGCTTAGTAAAGCCATTCAAAACGAGGATTACTGAATTCATCTCGTAATTACTTTTCGTTGCGTTTTTCTTCTTTTGGCATAGGTATGCTAAGTGGGTATATGGAAATAATATTTTTAATGAGCAAAAAATTATTTATAATACCATGTAATTTTTCTTTCTACAGTTTTTTTCAATTGGTACTACAAATTATTTGATGCGAATAAATATAACCTTTACCTTCTCCTCCTTCCCCACCTCCTCAGACATACCTTACACCTAAAAACATTTTAAGTATNAATAAATATAACCTTTACCTTCTCCTCCTTCCCCACCTCCTCAGACATACCTTACACCTAAAAACATTTTAAGTATAACGCAAAAAAAATCGTGATTAACAAACATCATAATACATATAAGAGTCTATATACTGAGATGTTAGTTATACGTTTTTCTCACATCAGTCTCGACGAGACTTGTCCACCTCGAGACACGTAATACTTATAATAAAATTAAATACAAAATATTTTCGGAATGATGAAGAAAGAGGAGATGATGTTGCAATGCACAAACAACATTTGAAACCTCACTTCCCTCCCTACCTGCACCGATAGCCTGTTCTGCCCTCATAGCTCAAGTGCAGAGTTNACAACATTTGAAACCTCACTTCCCTCCCTACCTGCACCGATAGCCTGTTCTGCCCTCATAGCTCAAGTGCAGAGTGGTCGGCTTGTGGTCGGAGAGTCGGATGTTCGCGCTCCGCGACAGATTTTCCGTTCGCATGTCGCGCACATGTGTACTGTGCATTTGTCATCAACTCGGTCTACTTGAGCTTGACACACGGCAAACTACACACACGCTATGTCCAACGGCAAATGTACCGGCCAATGAAATCAATAAAGACAACTTTAAAATAAAGTGGTCTAAGGCGTCCACCATGCGGGCGACCCTACGTCTCGCAGTTCGATCCCGCAGGGTTTTTGAGCTCTNNNNGGGGGGGGGGGGGTTATCTATTTCGCTAGATTGCGGGCACGAGCGTATGAAAATACAATAATTTCGATTGCTGATGTTAACTGGCTTTTTATGGTTTTTGTAGTTGTAAACAAATGTAACTTTATGTTATAGTCTCCTCCCCTGTACAAATGTTGTGAGTATAAAGTGTCTTATTTTGAGTCAGTGGCGGCTAGAGTTATCGTTGCACGAGAGTTAATCGTAGAGAAATTACTTTTTATCAGATAATATAAAATTAATTTTTTTAAACTTAACTGTTGATGATGGATCTATATGCCTTTTTGGGGGAATGCTGGGGGGAGGGGGGGTGGACTTTACTCTGTTGTGTGTTATTCCAGTCATAATGACTCCAACAAAAGCTGCATATCGCATCTGTACACTACACGAGATTTTTTGCTGACATGAATTTAAACAACCCACAGATTCGCCGAAGGGGGCGAGGCGAGCTTGCTGAATCGCGAGGGCACTCGGTGATTAATTATCGTATGTACTTACCTCGGATTGCTAATTTTTTACTTTTAAACTGAAAGTGATTTTTGTGATATTTTAGTCGATTGCTGAAGCTCGACAGGCCTTGAAGCAGCCTCTGCGAGACGGCGTATTGGGAACCGAGGTGGTGTAGTCCTCGAAACACTCTGTACACGGAAAGCGGTCCCGTATGTGTTCGTCGAAATTGTAGATACGTTGGCAAGTACTTAAATAAGTCAGAAATTTCGTGAGGTACGTAGACCAAGGTAAATTCTTTCGGAGGTACTACAACTCGTCCCGTTTGTCCAAGGCACTAAGCGAGCGCATCCTTCCAAGTACTGAAATGGCTGAGAAAGCTTTACGGCCGCTCGGACAATCCGCACTTTCTTTTTTTAAGAGCGAGAAAATGACTGCTTTCCCCACGGGCTTGGTGGCGTGCGTCTTATGATTGGTTTAGAAAACGCCCGAAAGGGTACCGATAACACACGAGTGCAACATGCTAACGACTAAAGTAGGCCGCTGATTACGAGTTATGAGGAAATTATCGGAACTGGGACGGGTGGAGAGTTGAACAGGATCGTCGGGTTCACATCACAACACGCATGCCAACAACCTACTCGCCCAAGATAACGCGTAGCAAATAATTTCTCTTACCTCAAACCATTTATAAGATTCCACTTATATTTCCATTGTTCTCTGCAGTTACGCTGTTCGTGATACTATTACTGACATCACTGTCACTGAGACTGTCACTTTCACAGTCCTGCAAGTTGATAAATGCACTTGGGATATCGATGCGCATCAAACCGTCATTTTCCCAGTGNTGTCACTTTCACAGTCCTGCAAGTTGATAAATGCACTTGGGATATCGATGCGCATCAAACCGTCATTTTCCCAGTGCATTTCCTGAAGTGACTTCACATGTTTGCACTGCTATTGCCAGTAATCCTTAGTAATGGTTTGCACTGCAGAATTTNCATTTCCTGAAGTGACTTCACATGTTTGCACTGCTATTGCCAGTAATCCTTAGTAATGGTTTGCACTGCAGAATTTGTAAGTGCTACAATATCAGATGGCAACTGAGTTACATTATTACCAGCCACTCGACATTTTACCAAAATACAAATGTGTTCTATGGGATTGACAACATAGTGATGGTGGCAATTATACAACTTTGTAACCACGAGCACGGAAAATTTTTGTAAATGCAAAACGACACAGGAGCACAATGCAAATTCACTCGTTCTAGCGACTCGCATTTTCTCTCATTCTCAGACAATTCAATGTTTTGCGTTTTCAGTTAGTCCTTGATAGTTTGCACAGTAGATGATAATGTGGGTGATTTGTTTACTTGAAAATAACGATAAGGTGCACGGTCAAGGACAATTATACATATGACTGGTAAGTTTGGTACGAGCTGTGTTTCACACCAATTCGTGGATTTTTCACCACTCATTTCCTTGTGGTAGTCGGCAGATTTTGTTTTAGACTTGGAAATTAACAACGCTCCGTCAATTAAACCACCTTCTTCACCTCCAGCATGTGCTATAAGCCACCTCTGTATTACTTTTGTAAACACCAGGAATCTCTTCATGCTGCCAACATTTGCTTACAGTGCAGTTTGGATGAATTCATGTTTCATCAAGATACACCACAGGAAGCTTTTCGTCTCCGAGTCTATCATATTACCCTCATCGTTCTCAAGTAGCGTGTNTTCATCAAGATACACCACAGGAAGCTTTTCGTCTCCGAGTCTATCATATTACCCTCATCGTTCTCAAGTAGCGTGTGAGCCACGATGCTATGTAATTCCTTTCCATTATGTATTGCCACCTATCTTTACATTTTTTGAACCGGAACCCCGTCTTGTTCAGAATCTTCCTTAGTGTTCTCCTGCTGCCACAAAACTCAANTTCATCAAGATACACCACAGGAAGCTTTTCGTCTCCGAGTCTATCATATTACCCTCATCGTTCTCAAGTAGCGTGCGAGCCACGATGCTATGTAATTCCTTTCCATTATGTATCGCCACCTGTCTTTACATTTTTTGAACCGGAACCCCGTCTTGTTCAGAATCTTCCTTAGTGTTCTCCTGCTGCCACAAAACTCAAATTTTCCCCCGTAATGCACATAGCAGTTTCTCTTTTGTAGGCACTGTTTTTTTCACTCTGTAAAACTCTTGCAAAGTCCTCCTCACTACCCCCACAGTCAAATGAGTCCAACTCAGTCTTCTTCTTTGATGGTTTTCTCTTCTTATCAGGTGTTGACAGTTTTGATCCTGTTTCCGTCATGACAATCACTTCTTGTCTTATTTTCTTAATGAAACTCTCCGATTTTCCTGTTGGAGCCACGGATCGTTTCGTAGCACAATCAACTGGAATAGCGATATGCCATTTCTTCTTTTATTCATCACAAAACTGTAACACTCTATGTATGATTTCCCTTTCTTATAAGTAATCGGTGCATTATTGTATGGATGTCATACAAAAATTTATTATTAGTTAAACTAAGCACACTTAAAGTAAAATAAGAGTTAAAATAATCGTTCTCTTACTCAACCCTGCTTTTGTCACATCCGTATATGTACTGTTGTGGGAGCTGCGGTGGCTGAGCGGTCAGACTGCTCGTCTCCCACAAAGTTAAACCAAGATTCTATCATCGGCCGGGTAACTCGCGGATTTTCGCAAGTGGGAATTGTGCCGGTCGATACAGCTGGTTGGGTTTTCTCGGGTATATCCTGCCCTTGCATTCCGATGCTGCTCCATCCTCACCTCATTTCACTCTCATCGGCTCTCAAGACCTCGTGGTTAAGAGCCGTCCAAATCTCCTCACTCACTGTACTAATGTGAGCAGCGGGTGTTTGGAATAAAGTATCCAGTTTGCATGTGACCCTATCGTACCCTATAAGAGAGCGTGGAAGGGGGGAAGAGCATTCAGTTCACATATTTTTCAGGTCCTCAGTTGAATTTGTAGTGCAATAAGTTGGTGAGGCGGGTCGTCGGAGGGGATGGGGGAGGCGAAGGAGGTGATGGGNGGGGGGTAGGGGAGCGTGGTAGGGAGATGGGTGGAGTGGGAAGAGGTCGGAAATGGTGTGGTACCAGGAGGGGGGGTAGAAGGGTGGTGCAGGATGATAGTTGGAGACCATGATGGCTGCTCTGTTTGATCTGCTGGTCGTGGTTTGGTGCTTCGAATCCACTTTACTGCTTTGAGAAACATGTGGCTCTCGCATCGAGGAGCCTCGAATCTTCTCTGTTAATTTGAGGACTCAATTGATACATTTTTCCATCTTTTGATTGGGAGGAGGGGATGTGCGATTTTTGGATAAAATAATTAATTTCTGAACAGATTTTTGGAGTAAAACTGGTTACTTTGTCGATGACATGGCCGTCTTAGGCCGCAAGCCACGACCCTCTTAACATCGACGGTGTTGGCTGAAGAATAATAAATCATAATCTGACGATCCGTGTCCCAGAATCAGCTATTTTACACTACTGTTGCTTTACACATTTGTAAGAAGAGATTTGTCCTTGATATCTGTAGGTTTTATAAAGAAATACTCCGGATCACTTGAATAAACTGTTTATTAGTTTTAAGAAAGAACAATATAATTTCAACAAGGCACATAGCGCCATGACACTCCAACGGTAGCTTGATAGCTAATCATTTGTTTACAGTGTTGCCATCTTAAAAATATAACAAACTTTTAATATTGCATTGTATATTATATTACAACAATATCTTTGGGCTTTATCCGAGTGGTAGAATGAACGGCAGAGGTACACTCGCGAATGAGTTTCAGCAGCAGCTCCAACCACTTGTAGTTGCCATTGGCAATGAAATTCTTCCCCATCTAGCCCTTCAAAGTCTTGTTGAACGTCTCGGCGATAGAAGCTTTGGAATTACTGTATATGATTTATATTATGTTTAATAATTATTTATATTATGTTGCTTCATCAGAGCCTTGAACTTCGTATTGTAGAATTTTTTGCCCTGGTCAGTTTGTGGATTAGTTGGGACGCGACGATTCGTGCAGTAAGTTCGCCATCGCCCTCGCAACATCGACCATATTATATTATGTTTATATGATTGGGATGTGTTCTTTGTCGACCATGAGACTAAATAAAATAAAAACNCATTTTATTATGTTTATATGATTGGGATGTGTTCTTTGTCGACCATGAGACTAAATAAAATAAAAACTCGCACACTCACGGAACTCGGCAAGAGTAAAAACGAATTACAACACCACGAAAGATAATTCAGATAATAAGGAAAAGCTGTTTCTTTGTCAATAGAAAACACACACACCCACACACACACCCACACACACACCCACACACACACCCACCCACACACACACACACATATATATATACACATACACAATTAATTAAAATGGCAAAAAGACGGATGAACAACTTGTTATTGAATAACAAGACAGACAGCAGAAGCAAACCAAAAGCAAAGACAACACGATGACCAAAACGAAAACACGACACAATCTGAAGAAGGGGACAGATTCCAGGCCCCAAAACATTGTAGATACTTGTAATTGTTAGTTTTTTTTTTGTAATGTTGTGTTTTTGTTGTTTATTCTTTTCTCTGGTTATTTTCGTGGTTCCTGTGTTGTTCTTAGTATAGAACTATTGGGGTTCATAATCTGAAAAGGAATACTTTTTTCTGACTTGTGTTCCATTGTTGTTTTGTGTCCTGTTTTTGTGTGATTGTTTTTAGCTTTTATTGTTCAGCTGTGTCCACTGATGTTTTTTNCATTGTTGTTTTGTGTCCTGTTTTTGTGTGATTGTTTTTAGCTTTTATTGTTCAGCTGTGTCCACTGATGTTTTTTTCTCTCTGTTTGTTCACTTGTGTCGTGTTCTTGTTTTTGTCATCGTGTTGTCTGTTCATTTGATCTGCTTTTGTTGTCTGTTCTGTTTTATAAAAACAAGTTGTTCGTCCGTATTTTTGTCGTATTAATAATAATAACATTTATATACATACAAGGAAACGGCTTTTCCTAATTATCTGTTTGTGGTGTTGTACGAAGTTTTTTTTGTCTTGTCGAGTTCTGTGAGCATGCGTTTTTTTTTTTTTTATTATATTTAGTCTAATAATAGGAATGAACGCAGTCTATAATCACTCACCATTGCCATTAAACTTCAAAAATAAAATCGACCACATTCTCGGCTCTCGAGACCTCGCTGTTAAGAGCTGCTCATTTCTCTTTACTCACTCGACCACATTCTTCGACTTTACATATCCTGGCCAGGCGAGTTTGCTATCGCAGTGATGATGGTCAATATACATCTTGTTGCCCCGAGCATGCGGTGTCATCTCGACGAGGTCGGCTTGAAACAGTTCGTTCATCCCACAGATCATGAGTTTGCGTCANCCCGAGCATGCGGTGTCATCTCGACGAGGTCGGCTTGAAACAGTTCGTTCATCCCACAGATCATGAGTTTGCGTCAGCGGTGGTTGCTCCTCGCGGCCACATGCAGTTCGCGGGCGATTCCCCGACTCATCCTATGTATCCCCACTCCTTCAGTTCTTCGATTATGGTCATAATCTCGTTGGTGTGTGAGTAATTTTCAACCTTTTGCGAAGCGACCAGCAATTGTAGTCTATCCCCTAGTTCGTTCGGGTCGTCCCAGAACAAGAAGTCTGAAGTTCTTTTCGTTTATCTTATTCGGAAATTCGCCACTTTTTTCGGTGGTGGTCCACTTAAAAGGTCTGAGAGAATGTCGATTTTTTTCGTGATGTTGGTTTTTATAAGTGCCAGTCTCGGGATCGTTATTTTGGTAAAGTGCGTGCGCGAGTTCGAAGAACGTCTTGTATTGCAGCAGATAGGCATCAGTATATTCCATGTAATAACTGTGTTATAAAAGTTGGTAAAGCCTGGGGTTTCCATTCACTATTGTAGTCGCTTACTTGGTTGATCCCACTAGGTAGAAAATCTATTTCAAAGCCATTAGAAACCATTTATTGCCATACATGTATACACCAAACGTCGTATCATTATTGCGAGTTGTGTACGATCGTAGGTACCAGCGAACATGACCATTGGGTTCGAGGCCTCTCTTCCGAAACATTTTTTTTTTGTAGCAAATCCACATCAGGTCAATCGTCACGATTCGTGTACACGTAGTCGTATTTCCGTTTCTTCGTNTTTTTTTTTGTAGCAAATCCACATCAGGTCAATCGTCACGATTCGTGTACACGTAGTCGTATTTCCGTTTCTTCGTAGGTTCATTTGTATCGAAGATTTCTGTCTTCACGACTACATATGCTTTGTCGGTCTCTCCGTTATAGCCTGTAGTCGGCCTCGAGTCGCAGCTCTGGGTGCCCCAGAACCCGACCAGTGTAGAACAGGTTTCTGACACGGGCGGGCAGGGAGACATACCATCCTCCCAAGCGAGCATGTTGTTACGAACTAACTTTTAAGCCACTCGTACGTGAAAGTTGCTGGGGGCGTAGCTGAAATAATGATTCATGGTTCGGTAGAGCACAACAGTATAATATGAGTGTTATTAACAGAACGATTATACAATACTATTTAAATTACTATTGATCGGGGGAGCTTTAAATTGAATACCATGATGCTAGTTAATTTATCTTAAATGTTATTCGGTGACGCCATTATNTTGATCGGGGGAGCTTTAAATTGAATACCATGATGCTAGTTAATTTATCTTAAATGTTATTCGGTGACGCCATTATTACTATTACTGTCTAATTGGAAAGTCCCCACCTTGTTCATGTTGCCGGAGGCTGATTCTACGAGCCGGTTAACGACGGCCGGACACACACATCTTCAGTGGTCTTCTCTCTGCTCGGGTCGACGACAAAAAACGCCGTTCCGGGTGTTACGCCGGCCTATATCAGGCGCGTTGTTTAATATATTTCTGCGGCCCCGTTTAGTGACTGGTGGGGGGGATTTCCGCAACTGTCTTCTTTCGCAAGGTGTTGTTGCAATAACGCTCGTGTCCTGGTTTTTTTATGTGTGAAGGTGTGATCAGGCAGACCACTCAGCTAAGGCCTGATCACACTATTTCATAACATATCCCCCAATGTTCACTAGCGAGATGCCCTCATCTCGCCCTATAGTCCGTGTGGATTATGTAGATGACTGGGAGTTGCGGGTTTCATGTTGTGACAGCAGGAATATGGATCGGGTTGAAGTCCTCTTCGCTACGGTAGGAAACATTTTTGAAAGGAATTATAATAGACGGATAAGTTAGGTATAAGGAACTGCCAATTGTTTTCGTGCAGTCCTCGGGCAAGGTGGGCCGATCAAACGCTGGGCTGTGTGTTTACAGTGACCTTGAGGTTCTTGAACTTGCATTTCCGCTGGGTGTGCAGATTGTCTTCCACGCGAGCGCGGCGGACGTCCCGCAGGCGGTTCGCGAACGCGTCAGCCTTTCTTGAGGTTGCGAGTAAGTACTACTTGCCGTGGGTCGTTAATTACATTAATTCTTGTATGGAATGAAGACAAATATAAATCATAATAAAAAATAGAAAACAATATTTAACAATGAAAATAATTTCAATTTGGTAAATTAACTGCTCTTCCCGTTACAACAATTATTATGTTTTGTTTGTACAGAATATACACTTGCTGGAAATAAATACACGTTACAGCACTGACAAAATAGTGATGTGTTAAGAGAATGTTACATACTAAATTGTAGGTGACGTCACGGTGGTATGATACTAATGGTATGGTATCGAAACGTAGAATATTATCTAATTAATAATTATAACTTCCATAAAATGAATTAAAATCGTGCAGCTGCATTTTTAACTACATTTCAATACTTAAGAGGGAAGGAGAGAATGGTATACTTATACTAACAATGTTTTGACATGAATTAAAAAATATACTAGTAGTATTTAAAAATAGCAAAAACAAATTTTGACAGAACTTTTGTGTTTTTACAATGAAATATATATGTAATAATAATTGAATATCTACTTTGAGTATGTATTGCATTTTACAAACAAAATTTTAATCGTCATTACTACTTATGTCAAAATTTACTTCTTAATAACATCAATTTTTTTTCTAGTATGGCCATTCTTCAATGCGAGACTTATTTATGTTATGAAAGTTACGTATGCAATACAGTATTTCATTCGTAAGCATTGAAATATGTATTGGTTTATTCTAGGTGCACGTAATGTGTTGTTGCAAGGAACAAATTGCAAATACGGTAGAAATAAAAAATTTGTTTGGAAGTTAATTTTTTTTCCAGTCTTATTATATAGTGTGCAAAGACTGATTACCTATCGGAGGCCTCCTATGAGTTAGAACATTAAATTTTCATTTAATTGGTGATTTGTGTTATGTTGGAACTTTTGAGTAAAGTAAAGTTCGTTATGTACGTGTTAGGTACCTGCATGGTGCGGTGTGAGCGGTGTATGTAAAATATGTGAACCGCTGGTTAACTGTAAATATTTTTACGTAAGACTCGCGAGCTGAGTTAAGCGGTAGTGCTGACGGCTGTGAGCGCGCGGCTGAGGTTGTTGCGCGTGACGTCAGGACTGGTGTTCTCGTGGGCACTTGCGCCGACCTCCGGAGGGACTTTACATGAGGAGGGTTGGTTGTGACATCTCTGCTGGTTGCTGTTGACATGGAACGTGCGGTACTGTTGATCTGAAACTTGCAAGGAAATGTATTAACAGAATGCCTTCACAGTTTGCCAAAACATCTTGTATAAAAAATTTTTCTTGAATAAATTAATAGGGCCCTAATATATTATGAGGCTTATATTTACTCAATTAACTTGTGAATTTAATCCTCTGTTATCATATTTCTGGGTGTGTCTGACCTTGGAAGATTATGTATTTAAACGTGAGTTAAAGTTCATTTATTTCTAAACTGTCGTTATCAATTGCTCTCTCATGCGGTATATGAATACTAACTTATGTTACAACTTTATAGTGACGTTACTGTTTTTTATCCATTTCTTAGATAATTCCTACAAATAAGGACGGTTATGCTAAAACCTATTTTCATACAAATTTTATTTTTCTGAAAATAAATTATTGTAGTTAGCTGTGTGCGCGGATAAAGCTCATAATTATTAAAATGTTAATATGTACGCTGGACACCAACACATAGCATAAGTAGAATATCATGACATTGATTATTAAAAAGTTAAGATTGTAATAAAGAGGAGAAGAACTTGTAGCATGTTAACAAAGCCGAGGGACATAACACATAGTTAAAGTATAACAAAATGACATTGATTATGCAAATAGAATATAGTAGAGAGGAAAAGAACACGTAATTAATTAAATACATAATAATTACAACTCTACCTCCACACAAAGGGGTAGCATACGGGGATTGGGGAAATCTGCACTCAATGACTTACACTAGGGAGGTCAAAAGCGAAAGTACCCTCGTGGTATACTTTCAAAGTACTGTGTAGTAGAGAAAAGACCCACAGCAAAAATCCAATTGCGCCCCTACTGCCTGAACTCTTTCAAGGCTAGTAGAGCACAGAAAATAGGCCCCTCTGGTCGGGTCACAACTCCGCCAGAGGCCCAAAGATTGCTCCGCGTCTCACGCGAAACGAAAGGTTTGACCTCCTGGGTAAGTAATCCTTACAATTGGGTGGATGTGTGTAAACCATGAACGGACAGACACAGTCGAAGTGGGTGCGTCTCGGGCACTATTCCCATTTCGTTAAATACCCTTAACATTGCACACAATTAATCCTTCTCACGTCAGGTTTAGCAGTCTGCGCATCAAACAATACAGTATGACTGGCACGGCGTGTCGCTCGCACGTCCGAAAGCCACGAGGATTGGCTAAGTTCTCGGATCACAGAAATGCGTAAACCCAACTGAATTCATTCTTTCCCTTGTCCTTATAGCAGTGGTTTGTGGGAAGTACGTGAAAATATTGAGAGTATGAGAAACTTAAACTAGAACAATAAACTTAAGTTTTAAATCGGGTGTGGGGAAATAAAACTGCGTAGCGCGCGATAGCACGCTGTTTCGCAACACAGCGGCGCTCGAGCCGCGAGGAAGTGCTGATGCATGTGGGAATGTGTTGTCTCGGCACTTTGTAACTTGGTAGCGTCGCCTGGCGGCCTGTAACCGCGCGACATCTCGTCCTTCAATACGCCTACTTAAAACATGATATTAAGTCAGAATACTAAATTCACATAGTTACTGGCATACATTAGTTCTATGCATCTTATGAAAAGTTTTTTAAATATACATTATGTAGACTGAGAGGAAAGTATCATAAAATAATTGTACTTTATCTTATATGTACAAAGCAATATCTAACTACGTACAATATGGTGTACTGCATGGAATTTATTAAATTAGCATTAGTTGCAAGTTAATTTAATGAAAAGTTCACGGGATTATGAATTATTATCACAGTAATAAATTCATTTCAAATAACTACAACCAGCGCACACAGGTGATATATATTTTTACTTATTTTACTAGCTTGGTATTGCTGAGGTAAATTGTTTACATGTATATATACGAAACTAGAGACTTGCGGTTCACACTGAAATTCTTTACATTTGAATACCGATTGTTATTTAGGTTTCAAATAATTGTTTTGTGTGTTTAGATTTTGGGCTGTAAAACGTAAATTATTATTTAAACCAAATACATTTAAAAAGTAGCTATTATGACATTATTTAATTATACTGCTACTTAAAAGTTAAAAGTTTCAATGGTGAAAGTAGACGTGGCTGAAATTTTGCTGTTATTATTATTACGGAAATTAGCGTGGGTGTGTGGGGAATTTATTGAAATGGCGGTGGATGGTAGAGAAGCTGATGCAAGGCAGCGGGAGGATACAGAGGAACCAAGCATCCGCCATTGTTACGAACTAGCTTTTGTGTTTTTCCTTGTGTATTTTGGCCACGCTTGCTTCTGATATTTCAGTAGTTATGGCACACCCAGTTCGGTGCACTTGATTACCTTGACATTTTCAAAGCGACCACACCCAGTTGAATGCACCAACTGCCCCAGTCTTTTCCAAACAACCACGCCAATAATTATAAAAAGGAAATTGTAGTACAGGAGTGCCGGGTGCGGGAAGCTGGGACGAGCGGCGGCCATCTTGGATGACATCGCTAGTCAAAACCTCCTGATCTTGCATTCCTTCTCCACGGCGGCTATTTTGTCAATCATTTTGTAATCCGGCACCGATGGCAGCCATTTTGTCAGCCAGTACCAAATTCACGCTCTTGCATTCCAAGTGATGGTCGTCCCCTCGACGACGCCCCGACTGGTCCCTACTTCTTGCACTTGCATTCCAAGCGAGGGGGTTGTCGCTGAGTATTCCAAACGTTCAGCCATTACCGATACGAATGAATCCGACTCAAAATTAAGCAATGTCAGCCGGAATGTGCAAACAGATACGCGAGGCCCTCGTCTCTGATTGGCTATGTGAGGCTCTCGAATTGTTCTCATCTCTGATTGGCTACACGAGGCTCTCAAAAGGATCTCGTCTCTGATTGGCTATGCGAGGCTAAGGGGTATTAACACTGACAAGCTAGCACCATTCATCGGGGCTGAAGAATGTTCGTGTTCATTGCCCCCTGTCATACAACTTCACACATCATAAGCATAGTTGACCCTAATTTCCGAATTGTATAAGATATAGTCACCAAATTTGTAGCGTGTGCATCACCCCCCGACAACGAAAATTATCATAGAGGCATTTATGCCCTATACAAACATATAGACATAGTTGGCCGTAATTCCCGAACCGTTTAAGATACAGTCTCCAAATTCGTAAGATAGACATCACCCCGACAAATAAAATGACTGCATGGTCAGTTATGCCCTATGTGAACATATAAAGTATAGTTGGTCGTAATTTCCGAACCGTTTAAGATACAGCCGTCAAATTCGTAACATAGACATCACCCCCGACAACGAAAATTATCACAGAGGCATTTATGCCCTAAGTATATTTATAAGCTCTCTGATTGGCTACGCGAGGCTCTCGAAAGGATCTCGTCTCTGATTGGCTACTCAAGAATCTCGAAAGATCTCGTCTCTGATTAGCTATGCGAGGATAAGAGGTATCAACACTGACAAGCTGGTGCCTTTCATCATGGCTGAAGAATGTTCGTATTTATTGCCCCCTGTTTTGCAACTTCTCACATCGTATAAGCATAGCTGGCTCTAAGTTCCAAATCGTTTCGTAATTTCTAAACCGTTTAAGAAATAGACACCAAATTCATAACATTGACATCGTCCCTAGCAACGAAAATTGTCACAGAGTCATTTATGTCCCATAGTTGGATGTAATTTCCGTCCCATTTAAGATACGGCTGCCAAATTTATAACATAGACATCACTCCCGACATCTCGAAAGGGCCGCGTCTCTGATTGGCTACGCGAGGTTCTCGTAACTTAGTATATTCCAACGACTCATTCAAACAAAGCTTGACCTAGTCTAGAAAATTAAATCAAAAATAAAAACGCTCCATATTCATTACTAGATATTCCGAACATATATTTATATATTTATTCTCTGTCTCTTTTGTATTTGTATTAATAATAAAGTTAAATGTAATAATTAGTAGATAAATATAAGGTCCCCGACTGTTGGCGGCAGACATTATGTCAGTCAGTACCGACGATGGTAGTGAGTTATATTTTCCCCTTCCAGTCCCTGCCACGACGTCCCTGACTGTAGGCGGTGACCATTTTGTCAGTCAGTACCAATGGTAATATTTGTTCCCTGCCAGCCACTGACACGACGTCCCCCCGACACACACACATGCACATGCACACACACGCATACACACACATGCACACGCGCATGCACACACACGCACACACACACACCTACATACACCATAATAAAAAAGTTTTAAAAGAAACACTCACCAGCATGATGTCAGCAAAGTAGGCGACGGGATTATTTGTCCTCTGCCAGCCCCTGACACGACCCCCCCCCCTCCTCAAACANTGCACACACACTCACGCTCATACTTATGTATGAGTGCCAGCCAGCCGTACGGTAAGCAAGAAAATATGAAACTTACAGGATGTAAGTGTTAATAATAATAATGTATACAATTCAATGTCTAAGCATACAGTTTACTTTTCAGATCGTTGAGTTCACGCCTATTTTATTTTCATTTCACATTCCTCGAGTTTACTCGTCATAACGCAAACCAGTGAATTTAAAAAATATTGATGAGCTGCTGGAAGAGCTCACAATATGTGTCACAATGGAACTGACACGATAGTTCGTCTCTATATAATTATCTATTCTGTTGCATTAGCTCGTCTTGCTCAACGTTTTGCATGCATAGATCGTTAATTTGAATGATTATAAATAAATAATACTTCGAAGTCGACACAATGATCTAGCCTCTTTTTGCTTACTGACGATGTGTCTCAGTGAGAAGCCTCGTTTATTACTCGACTAACCAATCAGAGTTTGATTCACAGACAGACATCGAATGAACACGTGAGTTAAAATCATCCAAAAAAAACTAGCAGCCCCTACCTATAGGTAATTTCCAGGAAAAAATTCACAGCAGAAGTATTTCCTTTTATACACAGGCTTATTTTTTTTAGATGAATGAAGAATTTTTTTCAGGATACATACGTGTAGGTGTTAAGTACCCTATGCTAAGAGAGTCGGCCGTAAAGGGATAAAATTTCCATGCTGGCTTCAGCCAATCACGATGCGAACTATTCAAGTATGTACATAAAACGCTGAAACTAACATCCTCTCGGATATGGCAACAGTCTTATTTATTATCAGACTAATTAACTGAGTGCTGATTGACCAAACCTCCCGCCTCCAGCATGTAGGAGTCTCGATAATATTTGTAGGAAGACAAATTACCTTTCGTAAGTATGTTATGTCGGCGAAGAGAGATGACAATGAACGCTAGAGTAAGTTGTGTTGCCACACACCAGCCGACTCTTACACATTATACTTTTCATTTACGAGAGGAATTCAGTTAGATGCTACAAACAATCAAATTATCAGGTTTTAAAATACTATATATATATATACTTATTTTGAATACGTATCATTTATATTTATATATATTACCAGAACTGTAAGCATATACGAAACAACAAGCATTTAAACCATTAGTCGCGCAAGAGAGAGGCAACCCTGCTATGCACTGAGACAAACAAATTTAACAATTAAATATAAAAGTAAATTGTTATTCTCATTTACTGACAAATACATTTATGTGTGGGCATCATGTACTGTACGTTATGATAGGAGAAGAAATTTCCGCTGTAAAGTGTGAGACATTTGAGTAAACGAAAGAACATTGTTATTACGACAAACAGAACGATTAAATCACTTGCAGCACTCAAATAGCGAGCTAGCACACCTACCTAAAGAATAACTTCTCACAAATGTACAACTCGAAATAAAATCCGTCTACAAACACCCATTTCTATAACTACAGCAGGACGGAGAGATTCTTGGCAGTCTCTCACGCCTAGGATGTTTTCAAGGCAGCTTGCTGATGCAAACGGATAAAAAAAAAATTATTAATGCAAAGAGTTATAACCTTTTAACAGCCTTTGTACGCAGAGGTGACGAAAGTTATGGGATAGCAATATGCAAATATACAAATGGCAGTAGTGTCGCGTACAAAATGTATAAATGGGCAGTGCATTGGTTGGGCTTTCATTTGGAGTCAAGTGATACATGTGAAAAGGTTTCTGACGTGATTATGGCCGCACGACGAGAATTAACAGACTTTGAACGCGGAATGGTAGTTGGAGCTAGACGCATGGGACATTCCATTTCGGAAATGGTTAGGGAATTCAACATTCCGAGATCCACAGTGTCAAAAGTGTGCCGAGAATACCTCATTTCAAGCATAACCTCCCACCATGGACAACGCAGTGGCCGACCGCCTGCACTTAATGACCGAGACCAACGACGTGTGCGCAGAATGGTCAGTGTTAACAGACAAGCAACACTGCGTGAAATAACCGCTGGAATCAAAGTGGGACGTACGACGGTCGTGTCCGTTAGATCAGTGTGGCGAACTTTGGCTTTACTGGGCTATGCCAGCAGAAGACCTACTCGAGTGCCTTTACTAACAGCACTACATCGCCTGCAACGCATCTCCTAGGCTAGTGACCATATCGGTTGGACCCTAGACGACTGGAAACCCGTGGCTTGGTCAGATGAGTCCCGATTTCAGTTGGTAAGAGCTGGTGGTAGGGTTCGAGTGTGGCGCAGACCCCACGAATCCATGGACCCAAGTTGTCATCAAGGAACTGTGCAAGCTGGTGGTGGCTCCATAATGGTGTAGGCTGTTTTTACATGGAATGGACTGGGTCCTCTGGTCCAACTGGACCGATCATTGACTTTTAAAGGTTATATTCAGCTACTTCGAGACCACTTGCAGCCATTCATGGACTTCATGTACCCAAACAACGATGGAATTTTTATGGACGACAATGCGCCATGTCACCGGGCCACAACCGTTCGCGGTTGGTTTGAAGAACGTTCTGGACAATTCCAGCGAATGATTTGGCCACCAAGATCGCCCGATATTAATCCCATCGAACATTTATGGGACATAATCGAGAAGTCAGTTCGTGCACAAACTGCTGCACGGCAACACTTTCGCAATTATGGACGTCTATAGAGGCAGCATGGCTCAATATTTCTGTGGGGACTTCCAATGACTTGTTGAGTCCATGCCACGTCGAGCTGCTGCACTTTGCCGGGCAAAAGGAGGTCCGACACGATATTAGGAGGTATCCCATGACTTTTGTCGCCTCAGTGTATATTGCACAAGCATTGTGTACTATATCTCACGTTAGTCGAAAAAAAACTTTTACAAAGCTGAGAAGCATAGGTACGATCAAGTCAACACTACTATGCATTAATGCATACAGATATAAAAAATTGCAAGGGAAAATAGTTGCAAACCATTCCAATTGGATATTACATAAGCGCCAGATTCATAGCATTTATAGTGTTAGAACTATAAGCACATACGAAACAACATACATTCAAACCATTATTCGCGCAAGAGGGTAAAAAAATAGAACATATTATTTAAAAATAATAACTTCTATATTATATATATTTAAGTATCGAGCTCATCATGCAAAAATGCAACCTACCATACATTTATAAACATACATAACAGTAGATACATTTCTTAGGCGATAGGGATTTAAAAAAATTAAAAAATGTATTTTTTCTTTTAAAATATTGATTTGTATTCTTAACCAAATCATATACATATACATACATAATATGCTATTCAATACGGCATATAAATTAGTTCCGAGTTCATCAATAATCGTATTTATCTCTTCAATGACAGAAAGATATTCATATCTCTGTAATGCAACCACCACTCGTAGTCTATCAACCAGGTCACTGACGTCTTCAGAAAATAAGTAGCTAGACTTCACGACACTCTTCGCAGAAGGTTCGCAATACATGTCTGCATCTATGTCCTTCCATGATGAGTAGTTTGTGAGATACCTCTGGGCCAGAGCACTAGGTTCGAATCTGCGTTTCTTCTCTCCCAACTTCAAGTAGCTCTTATCTTCAGCATCACGTTTATGCTTTTGCTTTGCAGATGTCAGCTGTATGCTGTAGACTTGGAGGTGTCACACATTCGTTCTCATTGTCCTGGTTAATTGTAAATTCTTTCTTCGAAGATGGTTCACAATATACGTCAGCATCTATGTTCTTCTGTGATGAGTAGTTTGCGAGATATCTCTGAGCCAGAGTACTTGGTTCGAATCTGCATTTCTTCTGTTCCAACTTCAAGTAGCTGTCTTCTTCAGCATCGCGTTTACGCTTTTGCGTTGCAGATGCAGACACTTTATCATCAGTAGAATATCAATATTTCACATCATCACCAGCGGAGTGGGTGGTCACACGTTCGTGCTCGGATGTCCTGGATAGTTGTAAATTCTTCATTTTTCATCTCGCGTGATAGCGGAGCACGTTTGTAGTTCACAGCTTCTGGCGATCTGTATGGCTTGCGTTCTTCATAGTAAATGTCTGGCAACACTCGTATTTCCTTCTTCACACACTGTTTTGTAACATCATGCAGGCTCGGATAATGTTATGAGCGCTGTCACAATTGATAGTTTACACAACGAATCAGTACGATATCTAGACATTGCATTGTCTTGAGTCATGCGGTTGCAGTAATTTATACTTTCATTCTGCAGGTCGAATATGAAGCTACGTTGTAATTCTCTCTGTAGTGGGGTAGAGGGAAATCAGCACACACGTATTAGTTAAGTGGCCTAAGTAAATTATTTTTTCTACTGTAGCTGATATATTTTATATAATGTCCAACCGGAACCCTTTTCCATACATTCTTCTTTCTCGCGACAAATCTTCTGTATACTAGCTTCAACACCGTCTTCAATTTCGTACGTGTTATATAGAGGTACTTCGAGGTCTTGAAGGCTCTCTCGCTATTTTCGTCTTCATGTGGTTCTGGTTCGGTATATTTACAGTTTAACCATATATTATATTTTACTGTGCCTTCTTTTTCTATCTTGTTTGTAAGTTGATCTATAATATTCTGTTTCGTGTGCTTAAGATATGTACAAATATCGTCCACCATGCCTGATGAATAAGATGCAACATACGTCTTCATAAGACCGCGTAAAGCAGATTCTTTCAGTATGAATCCATTCTAATTTGACAAGTTTACAACAGGACAGATGTAGGCTCTTTATATGTACATATACATTTTGACATGGTTGCAATACGACTCACAACGTAGTTTTACCGGATGGCCATGTATTTCGAGTCGCCCATTGTCTGGAACGCCTGACAAAAAAAAGACTAAAACAGTTTCATAATAGTGTAGTAAATTTTAAAAATAATCGAAGAAACAACATAAGACCTTCTCTTCGACGAAAACAAAGCGTATATATATATTGCGGTTTCCAGCACAAGTAATGTGAACAATGTGCTGCGGTGGAAGTGAATCATATTCACATCTAGAGAAAGTAAAATTATGTTTTTTTCTAGTATAATTAAAACTCTGTATATATATATTTTTTTTTGTGAAAAAAAAATATATATATATATCTTTTCACTCTGTGTGTATTCTTTATCTGCTGGTGGAGGTGGTGGCGATGGTGTGAGATGTCAAACTCATACCTAAAACTCACGCACCAGTATAGTGAAAGTACTGCAATTAAACATTATACACACATATTCCTCTTGGATTCGTCGTTACTAGTTTATTAAAGGGATTATATATATATATATATATATATATATATATGCTGATGTTTGAAGCATAAGTAATGTGAACAATATGTTGAGTTGGGAGTTAATCATATTCATACGTACGCTGACAGAGGGGGAACAGTCCCCTCGCCAATCTCACAGTATGTACATATACTTCCCGCAGATCTGGATTTGATTACTTGTGATCTGTGAGTCAGGCAGAGTGCTTCGCTGCTTGCTGCCTACGCACAGTGTCTTCACAGCAGGTATCTCAACAACTGCTGCTCTTCACATCAATCGCCTGTGGCAAGTGTACACGTTCTCCGCTGCTGCCTGGGTGGTGAGTATACTTCACCCAAGCCAATCTTACGGGTGTCACGCTTACGCGTCGCCGACAAAAGAGGGAGATAGAGTGAGTGAGAACTTGTATTCCACAGTGCCGGCCGGCCGGGCGGCGCGGCGGCAGGAATGAACGTCTCATAGCTCAAGGCTACCTCTCTCTCTCTCTCTCTCTCTCTCTCTCTCTCTCTCTCTCTCTCTCTCTCTCTCTCTCTCTCTCTCTCTTCGTGGCGCGGCAGACTACCACTCTCTCACGTCCACCCTTAAGACCCGCGCACTGCTACCATCTGTCTCATGTAAGTTGACAGTTCGACGAAAGTAACGCCATTGTTTACTTTTCGTTTATGTATCCTTTCGCCATCAGCTGGTGCGCCAAGTTGAGGCTGTGTATTTTATCAACACGCTGTCAGCTAATCTACTTGCCATTGTACTGTAATGCTAAACAAACTTTAAGATATTTATAGACTGACATCTGTCTAAAAATTTAATTGGTGGGTTATAAAAGTTAAAATATATAACCTCACAATAAAATTAAATACTTGCCAACGCTTTTTTTTTTAATTTATCCGAGACAGTGAATTTGGGTTAACATTTGCGAGGCAGTAATTGTAGATCTTATCACACACACACACGCACATACACACACACGCACATACGCACACGCACACACACGCGCGCGCGCACACACACACACACACACACACACACACACACACTGGACGTTACAGCTAATACATTAAGAATTGAAATAAAAGTACTTTTGAAGATTTTGCATGACAACGAACTTTCATTCGCCAACTCACCAACGACTTTGCTAAGCGGGGGCGGCAGAACAACAACATGGTGTGGTAGACCTAACGATTACCGTCTCAAAGGAAATTGCCAGTAATCAACAAATCGCTGTACACGAAAATATATGTTACTCTAAAAAATTATACAGAGCTCGCGGGAAAATAAAAAACCATCGGTATATGCTCGTAAATGTGTTATGTTACACAAGAAAAAATCTAAATATTCTAGCTGGTCAGTGCTTCGGGAGATTTGGCTGGTTAGTGCTTCGGGAGGGAGACAGATAACACGCATGGAATGGCGCTACGCTTTTCGTGAGCCGAATGCGTTTCTCTGAGCCTAATGCGTTACGTAACAGATGGCAGCTCTAGGCCTGCGACGTGAAAAAAGGTTAAAGGTTTTGAAGTTGCGGAAAATATGAAAACGGATCGTTCTATTGCGCATTTCAATTTGAACATCTATACATTATCACGAAGTTCAGTTTGTAACACTAACAACCATTGTTTTGTGACCTCGTAAAATAAAACGTATTAATTAATCTAGGAACGCTTTCTTATCGAGGATTTTCTGCTTGCCTAATGTACGTCGGCAGTGCACTCTGAAAAGCCAACGTAATTTCAACTTATGTACGTTCGCGCATCAGCTGATACAGGATTTTGTAAACGGCACTTTGTTTGTTTCGTATAAATCAAGTTGTCGCTCACTGCCCGTCAAAATCTGGCCAACTTATACGAGACAGGCAGTATCACAGCGCTGCTGCAAGACGGCGACAACTTTCACTCTGCCACGGCAGTACAAGGTTGGCACGTGTCGGCCGCGAGGTCTTGCAGGCGGTTGCGTAAGCTGCTCACACTCAGTGGAGGCGTGGCAGGCGACCATTCTCTCCTTCCGCCGCCCTTGAGTCGCGCGCGCGGCTTTCACTCTCCGCGCTAGTAAACATCTCGTTGGAAGGCCAGCCAGCGCGCGTGTCGGCCGGCCTCCCTGCACCAGGGTCTGGCAGACGGTTGTGTAAGCTACCCACGCATTTATTATTTTGTTTGTTTTTACCTTCTCCGTGCGTCTCCTGGTTGCAGCGGGTTCGTGGTCCGGGGAACGTACTCCGAGCACATTGCGTTTGTGCATTCACTCTATCCTTACTGTATGGAGTGTGACATACAATATTAGTATAGGTTTGATGTCCTATATATATTAACATGTGTATATATATATATATATATATATATATTTATTTTGTGTATTTTTTCGAACTAGCTTATAAACTTTTTCCCACAGGATCCCTCCTGGCCTACAACGACCTCATATCATCGCGAGTTCCATACGTCCAGTCAAGGCCATCACCACTTACTCGACGAGACAAGATGGAGTCTGAAAGTTCTTCGGCAATCCCTTCTTTCACATCAGCAGCTTCGGCTTCTTCTGCATCTTCTCCCTCTACAGACGCAGCGCCTATTGCGCCTACGTTACATCGACCAGCACTACAATAAGGTTTCTGCGACCGGCAACTTTATCGGGGCGGCGTGTAATAACTACAACAAGCTTCGCCACCGCCCCCAGAGACTACCAATCCTCTTCCATAACTTGACGTACGATGCCAATTTTATTATTAATCAGCTTGGCTATGATACCCAGGACAGATATATTTCCGCATACTGAAGAAAAGCTTATTACCTTCAGTAAAAGTTTGGGCAACAAATTTACCATACAATTTATCGATACTTTTATATTTATATATGCCAGCCTTGCAACACTTGCACAGAATCTACCATCCAATGACTTCAAGACGTCGGCCAGATTTTATACCGCAGAACAGCTCGAGTTGATGACCCGCAAAGGCGTGTTCCCCTACGATTTTGTCGACTCATGGGGGAAGCTCGCCTAGCCACGGTTACCAACAATCGATGCGTTTTATAACCGGCTCACCAGATGTGACATTAGTGCGGCAGACTACCAACACGCTCAAAGAGTCTGGACGGTGTTCGGCTGATGCACTCTCCAGGACTACACAGAGCTGTATCTGAAGACTGATGTCTTGATTCTGTGCGACACCTTCGAGAATTTCCGGGGGTTCTGTCTGGAAACGTGCGGACTTGATTACGTTCGTTATATGAGTGCTCCTGGATTCTTGTTCGACGCTATGTTGCGCAAGACACAGGTGGAGTTGGAGCTGTGTCGACTACGACGTCCACCTGTTCCTTGAGGCTGGTATCCGGGGAGGGGTGGCCCAGTGCATCAAATGCCACGTGGTGGCTAACAACAAAAAAAATCCTGACACCTATGATGCCAGCAGGCCGTCTACCTACCTCCAGTACGTCGATGCTAATAATTTATACGGTTAGGCAATGTCCCTACCGCTCCCATACAGCAGTTTTTAATGGACTGGCACGGACATTGACGTCATGTCCGTTCCGGTCGACGGACGTCTCGGCTACATACTGGAGGTGGATGTAGAGTACCCTAACGCTCTTCACGAGGAACATAGAGATCTTCAGTTCCTGCCGGTGAATGAGTGTCCCACCGGGTCCAAATAACCGAAACTCATGACCACCCTGGAGAGCAAAACTCATTGCATCGTACATTATGTGAACCTCAAGCAAGCATTGTTTCATAGGTTGCGGCTGAATGTAATTCGCCGTGTCTTTCGATTCCACCAGAAGACGTGGCTAAAGCCGTATATTGACATGAATATGCTGAAACATCAGATAGCCACGAACACCTTTGAGAAGGACTTCTTCAAGCTAATGAATAACGCTACATACAGCAAGCTTATGGAGAATAAGAGTAAACATGAGCGTATGGAACTTGTATGCAGATAAGTTCGGGAAAAGAAGTTAATTACCAAACCTTCGTTCAAATGCATGAGCTTTTACGACGAGTCACTATCCCTCGTCAAGTTAGGTCACGAGAGCATTACATTTTATAAGCCCGTATACACTGGCTTTGCCGTACTTGACCTGTAGAAGACTCTCATATACTGCTTCTACTACGACGTGGTGAGGACGCGGTATGGCGGTGACGTGGGTCTCGTCTATACAGACACGGATTCCTTCGTCATGGAGATCACCTGCCTCGACTTCTACAACGACCTCGCCTCAGACTCAACACATATGTCGGAGTTCGACACCAGCGCCTACCCTCCCACTCATCCCTGCTACTCACCTGTCAACGCCAAAATGATTGGCAAATTTAAGGATCAGTGTGAAGGTAACGATATGGTCGAGATTGTCGGGCTGAGGGCGAAGCTGTACGTGTATCGCTGTCACTGTAAGGTAGTAAAGCGCGCGAAGGGGATACAAAAGAGTGTTGTACAGAATACGATAACATTAGACTATTATTGGCATATCCTTTTGGCCCAGCGCGTTATGAGGGTGCAGGTCAGTAGCATTAAGTCGTACCATCACGAAGTATATACTGAATGTGCCAACAAGTTGGCTCTTTCGTGGATGGACGACAAGCGGAAGGTCCTGGACAATGCCATACATACCGCCCCCTATGGTTATCATACCTACTAAAAAAATAGTTCTGGGCCAGGCACGTATCGTTATATATATGTCTGTCCCCGTAGAGAGTGTTTTTTTTTCCCGGCAGTGTAATAGAGCATGTGCAAGAGTCGTATTCCTCTTGTCATGTATATTTTTGAGGGTGTTGGNGTATCGTTATATATATGTCTGTCCCCGTAGAGAGTGTTTTTTTTCCCGGCAGTGTAATAGAGCATGTGCAAGAGTCGTATTCCTCTTGTCATGTATATTTTTGAGGGTGTTGGTAGCCATATATCTCATTTAGCACACTGTAGCACATGCAAGAGCCATTTATTGTCAGGTGGGCTGACTGGTAAAATACTGTAGCTTATACACGAGGCACTTTCTTATCTTGTCAGGTATGTTACCAGTATGTCCTGCCATATTATAGTATACTGGGGCACATGCAAGATTCGTCTTGTCATGTATACTGTTGTTCTGCACATACTGTTCCAGCATCCATAGCACATGCAAGAGCCATATTCCTCTTGCCAGGTATGCTGGCTGGTAGCATGCTGTAGCTCGTGCAAGAGGCAATCTTATCTTGTCAGGTGTGTTACCAGTATGTCCTGTACATGTTTTTTTCAGCGGTATACTATAACACATGCAAGCGCCATATTCGTCTTGCCAGGTATGCCGCCACTGCTGTTGGTTGTTTCCAGCGTGCTGTAGCACATGCAAGAGCCATATTCTTCTTGTCAGGCATGCTGGCTGGTTGCATGCAAGAGATATCCTTATCTTGTCAGGCATGTGACTAGTATGTCTTGTTTTTTTCATCTCACAGTGTTGGCGACTGGTACTGTAGTGCTATCCCTCCCCCCCCCC
>NQII01008221.1:44753-74842 GCA_002778355.1 Clitarchus hookeri
CCCCCCCCTCTTCACTCTCGTCATCACTCTCTCTCTCTCTCTCTCTTCTGTACTCTCCCTTTGCTGTAACATGTCTGCGTGTTCATCTGTTCGCTTTGTTTTCTTTTGGGTGGGTCAAATTTCAGTTGCAGCATTATAAACCGCCTGTTCACTTTACTTGTAATGTGTCCAAGGACATATGGGTGAAGTCACAAGCATAGTGTACTGTCCGGTCCCAAGTCCGGGGGCCATCCACATGCTCATACCATGTGGACGGTAAGTGCGAGGTCAACGCTGCTGCGAGGTGTAGGTAAGTGTGTATGTGTATGTGCGGGCGTGTGATTGTGTGTGCGTGTGTGTGTCGGAGGGACGTTTAGTCACTGGCTGTCAGGGAACAAATATTACCATCGGGACTGACTGACAAAATGGCTACCACCGACAGTCGCGCATGTTGTGGTAGGGTTCAAAAGGGGAAAACATAACTAACCACCGTCGTCAGTACTGACTGACATAATGTCAGCCGCCGATAGTCGGGGACCTTATATTTATTAATTAATTTTTATATTTAACACTATTATTAATACGAATACAAAAAAGACAGAGAGAAGATATATATGTGTGTGTATGTGTGTGTGTTCGGAGTATCTAATAATGAATATAAAGTGTTTTTCCTTTTGATGTAATTTTCTAGACTCGGTCAAGCTTTGTTTGCATTATTCGCAGGAATATTCTATAACGAGGGCCTCGCATAGCCAATCAGATACGTGGCCCTTTCGAGATCTCGGGAGTGATGTCTATGTTATGAATTTGACGACCATATCTTAACTGGAACGGAAATTACAGCCAACTATGCTTATAGGACATAGATGACTCTGTGATAATTTTCGTTGCCAGGGACGATGTCTATGTTATGAATTTGATGTCTGTATTTTAAACGGTTGGTAAATTACGAAACGATTCGGAACTTAGAGGCAGCTATGTTTATACGAGGTGAGAAGTTGCATAACAGGGGGCAATGAACACGAACAATTTTCAGCCCTAATAAATGGTGCTAGATTGTCAGTGTTGATACCCCTTAGCTTTGCATAGCCAATCAGAGACGAGACCATTTTCGAGAGCCTTGCGTAGCCAATCAGAGACTAGAGTCTCGCGTACCTGTTTGCACATTCCGGCTGACATTGCACAATTTTGAGCCGGATTCATCCGGATCGGTACTGGCTGGGCATTTGGGAAGACTCGGCGACAACCCCTCGCTTGGAATGCAAGAGCATGAGGTAGGGAACAGTCGGGGCTACGTCGAGGAGACGACCCTCACTTGGAATGCAAGAGCATGAATTTGGTACTGGCTGACAAAATCACCGCTGTCGAGAAGGAATGCAATATCATGAGGTTTTGACCCGTGGCGTCATTCAAGATGGCCGCCGCTTGTCCCGGCGTCCCGCAACCGGCTCCCCTGTCCTTCAATTCACATTATCAAACTACTCACGCCCTTGAGTCATTGATAATCTTAGCTCAGGCGTTGCCTGTTTTGTGCAATAATAACGGATGTGTTTTTTTTTTCGCGCATGTGGGAGAAGAGTTATTAAGGGAATCATTTTCCCTGTTCCCAGACAGGAAAAACCGAAGGGACATGTACGCAAGGAATGAGTAAGTGAAGATATTTGGGCGGCTTTTAAAATCGAGTTCTTGAGAGCCGATAAGGCTGAAGCGAGGTATGGAGCAGCGCCGGAATGCAAGTAAATAAGTTCTTTTTCTCCGTAACATAGCAAATGATACAGCAGTACAGTGATTTCCATACATTATAAGTGCATGCCTACATACTGTGGTGGGCAATACTATTAGCTCCCGGTGTTTCGGTCTCAACAACACATTCCAATGATGATGGCATGACACATTTACCACAGACTAGGAAGTCCGAACAAGTGCTGGCCTATTCACTGGGGTGATCAATACAATTAGCCACTTCCATTTGTATCCTAACACTTTCCTATGAAACATTTACCACAGACCAAGAATTCAGTGGGGCAGCCATGATTAGGTAATAATCTTAGAAATAAAACATTGATATGTTGAAAATAAACATGTATTAAATAAATGTTTGTTTGTACAGGATAATTATTTATTCAGTTCTTGTAGTTAGTTTGCACAATATAATCTGTCTGTTCGCCAATTCTAGACTAAGTGTAGGATTTGTAGTCTTCTGTTTTTACAATCTTTTGAAGATTAGCAGGAAGGTCGGAGACACACACTCACTTGCTGTAAAAAAATACATCATTATTATTTATCTGTGATCGCATCCTTGTCAATCCAACAACTTTTTCCATGTGGAAACCCCATCCAGTGCGCATACATTTTATTGCCTTTAAATTTCAAAACTTTTTCTACAAGGAAAGAGTCGGAAAATTTCGTGGGGTGTATTTCCTCACTGTAAAATCCACCCCGAATATCTTGCCCATCCAAGTCTTCGAGATAATAGGTACGGGATCCATAATGAATTGTGACTACTCTGTACAATTCATTTCGCCAGTTCTGAGCACATCCTTTGTCAAATGTCTCTTTCACTCTTGAAATGTGTACATAGTCTGCAACATTACCTTTTGGCTTATGACTGCCAATAATTTTTTTTCATTTTTGTAAACTGTTTGTGGCAATGAATTGTCTTTAACATCGATGGGGCGCATACCTACTGTGCCGTGTCTGTCGTGGTTGTACAAAAAAAAACTATTTCTGCTAATATTCTCAACCATTTGTAGCTCCCTTTTGCTGAGAATTGTTTCCACGTCACTGTTTTCAAAATACCATTATACCTTTCGACAACCGCACACTTCGCACCACTATGTGTAATATAATGATTGATCTTGTGTTTCTCCATTAGACATCGGAATTTTGGATTATAGAACTCGTGTCCACGATAGATTTGCAGATTTTTTGGTCGGCCTTTGTCGCCCAAAACAAGTTCCATCGCTTTAGCAACATCTTTACCTCGCTTGGTTTTGATGGGCATAGAAAAGGCGTACTTTCTGTAGCAATCAATCATAATCAGCATATACTTGAATTCTTTATTAACACATGCATTAGGAATCATTATGACCAAATCTGCCTGGTATAAATCATGCAATCCAAACACCATTACATTGCACTTTGGATAATTATGCCTAGCTGGCTTGTTCAGTTTGCTAGCAATTTCAGCCTGACGCATCGTATATAGCCTCTTTCACGTAATTCTTCCAGAATATTAGTAATTTCGTTCGTGTGGGAATTATTTCCAGCTCTTTCTGAAGCAATAAGCAACCACAATCTCTCAACAAGTCCGTTAACATCATCCCAATAGTCATACTCAAGACGACGTCCATCTTAGATTTTTGTCAGAAAACCAGAGAGTACTTTTAACTATGGAAACAGGCGTGAAATAATGGTGAATTTTGCATGAGCAGTATCCTTATACTCATTGCTAGATGGATCGTTATCTTTTTAATGTGCACTCGTTAGTTTACAGTCATTTGTACTGTCGCAATGCAGCTTGTGAATATGCAGTAGGTTATATCCTGAAAAGTAATTTGTAAAGGCCGGGGACTGCATGTACAGATTAATTTACTATTTGAATTTCACGATTTGCAAGGAAATAATTTTCTTGTTCCCCAGAAACCATTTTTATTTCATCTGTTATCTCCATAGGATCTATAATTGATACGAGGTCAATAAGCTGCTTGGTAACTGGTTGGACATTTTGAGTATTAGCTCGCTATTTTACACTTCAAAACTTACAATGGAATATCGTTTTCATATGACACTTCTTTTACATCCAGTTTGTGCTTTCATTTCTTCGGTGCCTGCTGTATGGCTTCGTCAGGTTCTTTCTTCAATGCGACAATTGCAACTGCATGTTGCAAATTATCAAGTCGAGATGTGATTGGTTTGAATAAATTCTCCAAAACTATGTAATTTTCTAAACACGCTCATTCAACCAACAAATATTTTCCATGCACATTTTCGATAACACTACATAATGTATCAGCAGTATCTGCCATTATACTAAATACAAAATTGTAATGGAAATAGTTTATATAAAATTGTGCTATTTAGGTACAGTCTTTGGTTTTGCATTAAATGCCGTAGCAGACCAAGGCGCACTAGATGTAGGAGTAGCAGCAGGCCGCACGGGAGTCGTCTTGATGCTGTTAATGATATTGACTTCTAATTTAATTATGTGTTGTATAATAGCATCTCGGATATGAGTACAATGTTTCCATACTTTCGCATCATAATTCATGCCATACAAAGCAGTAATATTATTGCTAGTTATTCTTTCTCCTACAGCATCAATTTTCGCGTCTAATGTAGAGAGTTTGCACAAACCTTCAGTTAATGTACTAAGTCGGCCTCTATTTTATCAGATGTTTGCATTACTGCCAGTGACCTTAAAGTTTCTTAATTGACAAACTGAACATATGACATATTAAAAGAATCACCACCGTGTTTCGGTTCACCCACATTCTTAAGTCGCTTCCCTCCAATACTGCAGTGACCATCTTCCATCTGCATCAGACAGCTATTTCCCCGTCATTTCAGATCATCATGACCGAATTGAGATATTATATGTGCAATCTCTGACTCGTGAATGAAAATGAACTGATAAAATACTCGATGATACCTTCCTTTAAGCAGAGGAAAGTATTTTATTATAATTTTATGTACAGCCCACTCCAACAGCAAGCACACATATTTAACCTTTTCCAAAGGCATGTCTGTATTTAGATGGTCGGAATACGCATATCGTAAATTAATTTTATTCATTGAAACAAATTTAGCATATTTGCATTATCGCGAAGTAACTGTTTCGGTATGCGAGAATAAGTTTGATAGAGGTAAAAACAATCCACCAATGCATGCCTACCCGTACTGAAATATTCCTGCATACAGACCTGATTCTCACATACTACAACATCGAAAACAAACACGGATATTGGTTTAACCTTATTGGGAGGAATTGCACCCTCATTACCATTGCATGGAAAATATTACAGGCCATCCACAGCTTGTAGAATCAGAGCAAGTCGCTTGTACTTCGGTTGTTTAAGTGATTTCGAGGACAGGTACACATTCTCGAACCGAAAACCATTTGACTCTTCCAGTTAACTCATAAGCATGAATGTTTTACCGCAATTAGTACGAATTAGACACTGTATGGTATTTGGCAACAGGGGGCCATGACTTTATTCGTGGGAAGTTGCTTCATTATCGGCGATAATATGCAATGGGAGACTCGTGTGTTGCTTGACGTTCTCCATTCGACTGATAAAAAAAACCAATAAAAGTGTTGTACCATTAGCTACATAACTAATTTACAGGAGCCCCACAATTATTATGGGTAGTGTTTAGTATTTAATAAAATGTGTAAATCGGCTAGCGGTAGGTAGATTTATCCTGTAGGGAAATTGTCAGCAGAAATGTCTTTATTTTAAGCAAACTTGAAGCATTTAAATTAAATAAAAATTATTCACAGTATTTACACTCTTCAAGGCAGGAATGGTTCGAGCACATAAATTTAACTGAATAATAAAATTACAAATAATAATGTCTTTGTTTTTTATCAGAAACCTTCTTTTTAAAGCCTGGATTGCTCGAACAGTCCACCATTGCCTTTAAAAAGTTCCAAAGATAACATCTACTGGAAGCAGTACTCCACGTCGCTTGGGGTCGAGGAGCGATGTGGCGACATCGCCATGGAAGGATGTCGCTCCACTGGAACTTTGGAGTCGGGTGATGGAGACGGCGCTCGCACCGTGTGCCATCACAGGCCTCTCCAGGTTGGCCTGCAGACTCCTCTGAAGGATCAACCTGTCGTGATCATGCTGACGATGAACAGGAAGAGTACATGCCAACACAAGGTAATATGTGTACACTGGAAAAAGGATAGGCGCCGAGGCACAGCAACATTTGCCGCGGGTAGCAGAACTCGACACAGGTGAGCCATCTGCATAAGAAAACCTGTTATGTTTTATTGTGCAGTACCGGGCTGGCTTACACTCCATTCCCCTCCGTAATGTGGAATCATCTTGATTAATAATGCATGACTCTATATACAAAGCTTTATTTCGAAAGAGAATGGCGTGGGGATGCTAACTTTATTAATGTAGGTGGGATGTAATTATTTCAACATGGGCAAATATATATGGCTAAAGAACAAGGCAGTTAGTAATTAAAACGAAAAAGAATTTCAACAATGTTTCACACTCTTTGATGCTCCTCCAAACATCTGCAGTATATCTGATCAGTAGCCTTTTCCATCATAACTTCAGAAGTGGATGGTAGCAGTACAGGCATCTCACGTCTAGAGGTGTCAATCACATGTAACAGATAAAAAAAATTGTAAAACAATGCCCTTAATCGAAGGTTTTAACCGACCAAGTGTCAAAGTCCACGCACCACCCATCCACTTTTACAACGAGTGTTATCATGCGAACAAATAGTATACTCATTATCAATAAATGTGATTCATTCACTCTTCAGAATTAACGTAGAAAATTATCAGGTGATTTTTATCTTAGTGAAAAGAATTTGCGGTACTCTTGCAACCGCCTTCCAGCGAGACACTCACTTGATGAAAATCCTCTTCTCTCCAAGCTCTTTACTATTTAGCTACACATAAATTATTACATTATTATCACAATAGTTTTCAATGCCTTATATTATCACACAGTAAAATTATGCCTCTTCAATAAATTCAGTTCCATATTTTGTTCGTCAACATATATTACTTTTCAGTTGCAGTGAAACAACGCTCGACGAGAGTAACAATTTTATTTAAGCAATTGGTGGATTAAATATTCTTGCGATTCACTATGCAGAAAATAATTGACTCGTTTTTCCCTAAGTTCTGCGAAGCAAATTTTGCACTTTTATACCCTACTTATATACCATACACATTTCACATAGCGCCAATTTTTTTCTGCAGTATATGCAAAGTCAAATACACTGAAGAGCCAAAAAAAACTGGTATAGGCGTGCGTATGCAAATAACAGGTATGGAACCAATCAGAGTAACGCGATGCGGTCGGCAGCTAGATCAGTTACTGCTGCTACAATGGCAAGTTATCAAGATTTAAGTGAGTTTGAGCGTGGTGTTATAGTCGGCGCACGAGAGATGGGACATAGCATCTCCGAGGTAGCGATAACATTTGGATGTTCGCGTACGACCATTTCACGAGTGTACCGTGAATATCAGGAATCCAGTAAACATCACATCTTCGGCATCGCTGCGGCCGGGAAAATATCGTGAAAGAACGGGACAAACGACGACTAACGAGAATCATTAAACGTGACAGACGTACAACCCTTTCTCAAATGGTGCAGATTGTATTTGTGGACTGCCCTGCAGGATTCATGGTGTAAATTGCCTCCTGCATACCTTCAGACATTAGTCGAGTCCATTCCACGTCGTCTTGCGGCATTTCTGCGTGCTCGGGGGCCCTACATGATATAAGCAGGTGTACCAGTTTTTTTGGCTCTTCAGTGTACCTGTTTTCTTCCATACAGATAGATAGCTATGAAGACCAAGCAGGTTCCAGAGGTGGGTAAATTATCAACTTAACCATGTAGCCGCTACAGGTCTACGCTTATCGTACTTAATCCCATAGTGCTGCAAAATTAACTTCCAAATATACAGCTCTTCCAACCAAACATTAGCATCTCCAGGCGAGATAAACAATGCTCTACATATGTCATGGAGCAAAAATAAACGAAAACCATCAGCCTTAGTAAATTAATATATATACTACCACATGTCAATTTAAAGTACAGAAAAGCCACCAGACCCTCCTGATTCTGTACTGCTTCAAACATCGTGCGGTTTGTGGGAAGTTTTCGTCGCTGCCCACTGCAGTTCTGGTCCCATATTTGTATGGTATTTACGCAGATGCATAACGCTGAATCTTCCGATAAATTCGACGCTTATTTTCTCTTAAATTTGATGCAATTATGATTAACTATGTGAAGGCCCTTGGTATGAAGCATTAATTTTTTTAGTAATAAATAATGCTGGATCACTTGCTCCATGAGTGCATACCAAAACAAATTCCCCTGGCTTCAAATTGTGTTCTTGATGTATCTTCTTCACCTTTATTCTAGTGTTCGCAGCCTTATGCAGTTTCTGCTTCACCAAATGTCTTATCTCTTCTGAAGAGTCTTCTCCCTCCGTGTTCATTTCTGCCGCTGGCATGAGTTCATTTTCAGGGCGTTCTGGTGAGGGTCCATATGGGAAGAATAAAAAATACGCCATATAAGGTTTGCGCAGATATAATAATAATAATGGCGTGTGGGGAGTGCACCGCAAGGCAACACCCTCAGAATGGTCTTTCCAGCTGGGACCCGTAGGTGACCGTCATCCCCGAGCATGACAGAAATGAAACCCTAGAATTGAGCGGCGCTAGAATGCAAGGGCGGGGGAAACGGGAGTACCCCGAGAAAACCCGCCGGCAAACGGCGTTGTCCAGCACGATTCCCACATGCAAAAAATCCGGGAGTGAACCCGTCGGGTATCGAACCCGGATCGCCGTGGTGGGAGGCGAGCGCCCTGGCCACTACGCCACCGCCGACCCTACGCAGGTGTTTGACCCATGGATGAATGTATTTCATTTTTGTGTAGGTGAACGACAGTTGGCAAGTAGCCACGCCAGCATTGTAGTTTCTGGTGAGACAACGCCCGAGGCATGCGGCAGAGCTCTCTCATGAACCTCTCACTGGAGATTGACTGTGGATGTCGTACTGAAATAGTAGTAGGTTGGATTCCTTCCTTCATGAAACCACTCGTCCAGACAGAAGAAGTAACCTGCGTTCCTTTATCAGTCAGTATCGACGTGGGTTCCCTTACCTAACATGCATTGCTGCACGAAGCACCAAGCTTTGTTTACGCGTGAACAAAACACAAATTGATCTTATTCTGAGCTAACGAAGACACTTCTATCAATATTATATCGCTCATTGAAGAATAAATTATTGGTTTTCGGGGGTAAAATTGAAATGAACATCACGTCATTGTCCATTTATTGCCAGAAGACGTTAAGTTCACAAAGCATACAGAACTTGTGGAGCGCGATTCTCTTTAATTTTTGTGCGTCAGTGTGATTTCAGTTTAGGTAGCAAGTAGCAAATTTAGTGATATTCTTGAAATACAGCTGCTAATTGTAACTAATAATGTGAATTAGACTACAGGCTGTCAAAATAATGCTAGAGCACTAGCTGAACAGGGCCTACGCTAACGCTAAAATGTGAAAATAATCGCTCGCGCCTCTGGCACTGAGCAAAATACGAAAATGGAATATACGGTGATAAGAAAAGCAAATATCTGGACTTCTTAGAGGTAATTTAGAGAACATAAGGAAATAACAAGAGCCATACTTGTCCCCACAGACAGAAAACATAAATGGCGTTGTATTACATGTCTGTCAACACTGATATATACACAGAATTATGCTTACCAATCCCAAACAAGTGTCAGCCATCTAACAAAACTTTGGAAGCTGTAAATTTATTGTTGCCGTAAAAAAATATTAGGACTGGGAACAATTCAGATGATCAGTTAGAATAAATGC
Source organism: Clitarchus hookeri (assembly GCA_002778355.1). Classification (NCBI taxonomy): domain Eukaryota; kingdom Metazoa; phylum Arthropoda; class Insecta; order Phasmatodea; family Phasmatidae; genus Clitarchus; species Clitarchus hookeri. The sequence continues at coordinate 54,323 of NQII01008221.1, forward strand.
AAATCGAACTACTGAATTTCGTTGTTGTATACAAATAGTGTTAGATTTTTTTTTTGTATAAATCACTGATAGTATAAAAACAACTAGCGAACCGGCCCGGCTTCACTCGGGTACACATTACCTTGTCTCAGAAGTCTTGCGGCTCATTTACACGGCCCTCGGCAAATTTCAGTCTGCGATCCAGGTTCAGTCTACTAACATGGGACCTTTTTCTAGACCATCGTCCATTATATCCTTCCCTATAGAGCATACGACGGATAGTCGTATTACTTACTCGTTTACCTATTGCCTGTTTCACAATTACATTCAGTTAAAGTACACTCAATCTTTAATTAGACCTCACCTGCTGAACAATGAAACATTCCTCCCGCTGAGTGAGTTCTTTCCTTCCGCCTTTAAGATAAATTGGCTGTTAATCCCTGATACTTGAATTTATTGACCACTATTTGAACTGTAGAGTGGGTTTTGTAGGGCAATGCTACTATTTTGCTCAAACCATATCCCTTAAGAGCCAGGTTCATTATCACTTCCTTTAAACTCGTGACTCAATTGTTTCTTCTTCCCCATACTGACGGCAACTGCGTGTAGTAATACACACAAAGTGAGCAGCATGGCATTCCTAGCCATACATGCACACAAGACGCCGACGATGTTTACAACGACCGTGGCATTGGCAAGTGAGTACGCAAGTGTACGCACAGAAAATATACATAACATGACTACAATTACGTGATTATTTATGTATGTTATGTGTGAAATTACGAAATTATTTATATTTGTACAATTTACATGATTAGTCTGATTATGCGGTTAATTTAAAAGAAGACAAGAAATTGAAGAGGGGCAGGGCAGCACAGTATTCGCTTTCAAAGATCAAATTACTAAAACTGAGCCTGGAAGAATAATGCACAAAAAATACTCCAGGCACGACCTTAGACGCAAGCAGTTTTTGTGCAATATAAAATAAAGAACGAACTAGTGTAGTTGCAAGCCACCTTTCGTAAATCCAGCAATGGGATTTTAGCTGACACTAAAGAATGTCACTTTCAAAGAAGTGGTAAAGGAAACTGGTCCATAAGTGCAACAGTATGGCATGTTTGTTGAATTAATTCAATACGTACAAAATACTAAATGTTTTCGGTAGCAATGCTAATATATACTAATTTCATTAAAAAAAAGTTTGTTATGTAATATTGGTTGATTGTGTAAAAATGTTGTTATTTTATAATGAATTTGTATGCATATTGTAGAATAATATAAAACTGTTTCCAATAAATAATTTAGAGTTTGTATTTGTGCTTCTTTACAAAATCATTTCTGCAACATTATTTATTTATTTATTTATTCTTTTTATAGAGTCATTTTGTACCGCTCAAAGTTTTATTATTGTTCATATATTATCAGTGATTTACAAAAAAAAAATCTAACACTATTTGTATACAACAACGAAATTCAGTAGTTCGATTTGCATTTATTCTAACTGATCATCTGAATTGTTCCCAGTCCTAATATTTTTTTACGGCAACAATAAATTTACAGCTTCCAAAGTTTTGTTAGATGGCTGACACTTGTTTGGGATTGGTAAGCATAATTCTGTGTATATATCAGTGTTGACAGACATGTAATACAACGCCATTTATGTTTTCTGTCTGTAGGGACAAATATGGCTCTTGTTTTTTCCTTATGCTCTCTAAATTACCTCTAAGAAGTCCAGATATTTGCTTTTCTTACCACCGTATATTCCATTTTCGTATTTTGCTCAGTGCCAGAGGCGCGAGCGATTATTTTCACATTTTAGCGTTAGCGTAGGCCCTGTTTAGCTAGTGCTCTAGCATTATTTTGACCGCCTGTGGCCGAATTCACATTATTAGTTACAATTAGCAGCTGTATTTCAAGAATATCACTAAATTTGCTACTCGCTACCTAAACTGAAATCACACTGACGCACAAAAATTAAAGAGAATCACGCTCCACAAGTTCTGTATGCTCTGTGAACTTAACGTCGTCTGGCAATAAATGGACAATGACGTGATGTTCATTTCAATTTTACCCCCGAAAACCAATAATTTATTCTTCAATGAGCGATATAATATTGATAGAAGTGTCTTCGTTAGCTCAGAATAAGATCAATTTGTGTTTTGTTCACGCGTAAACAAAGCTTGGTGCTTCGTGCAGTAATGCTTGTTCGTTAAGTACGAGTTTTGTTATCAACAAGATAATTATGTGCTCTTTGAAAGATTCTTGCGCTAAACGCAGATAATTGAAACGACAATTGTTATTGTGGACATGCGCGATTGCAGAGCAATGGCATCAGCGAAAACTCACAAAACACATGAAAATCGACACAGAAAACCAGTCAGAATTAGCTGTAGTCAAAAGATGTCTATAAAAATCATAGAAAATCCCAAAACGAAATTTGTCGGATAACTAACACCCATCGAGAAGGGGGAAAAAAAAATATATTGATGAAACGCTAGAGAAGTTAGTGCAAAATAGTTACCAAAAAAGCCTCAGCGAAGACAACACATAATTACAATGAGCAAGGACAATGTTATGCACAACACTGGGCGACAAAATGACGACACACGAAGTACACAAGTAATCTAGGAAACTTGCGTACGTGTGTACACACTAAGTTCAGTAATTCTATAATTTTACTTTTTACCTTGATCTGAAATCTTGTTGAGGTAAGTGGTATTGTTTTTTAATTGACGTACCTTCAATGAACAGCTTAAATTATTATATCGTTATTAATCTACATTTACCACGATGTCGGCAGACACGTAGGTCTCGGCGTCTTCAATTTATTATTATCGTTAGGGACCATTTCGTCTCTTCGTCTTACTATAATATTTTCGAAAGTTTAAATACACGCCTCGCTTGCATCGTAGTTAACTGCGATGAGCGAAGTTACCGCCGCGCTGCCAGCAACAATTTGAATATTACGTAACACGTATTTCTGTTTCATTTCATTACCAAAACTAACACTATTGGCAGGTATGTACTAACATAAATATTCAAGTTTCGGCTAGAATAAGTTCATTCGTATACACTACATGTCAAAGTACTTACATAAGTAGAAAAAACTTCACATCTAACTGTACTTCCAGCCATAGTGGCGTAACAACTAGGAGGATGTCCCCAAATTAATACGTGACTTGAATCGTCATTTTATATAGTTGTAATATGTTTCTGACCCATTGCGACTGCACGTCTAGATTATAGTTATATTTTATAATGCAATTTGGGCAACAATCATTATAAAATTGCATTTCTTAGATAGGAAAAATAGTGCAGGGGAGGCCTAAAGCCTTGCTTCCCCACGTCTTTTTCACTTCTCTGTGAGGAGGCGCCAAAATACTTGCCCCCTCCTAAATCAGATATTTTGTTTGGCCACTGCTATAGCACAACGAAAGCGACTAGGCGTGGAAGTGCGAGAAGTGTCGCTGTGGCGTGTCATCGGCCGTAGGTAGCTGGAGAGTCGGCACGTGCCAAGCCCGCCCCAGCAGTGACTGGAGCGCGGGCCATCCACTCGCTCACTCTGCTATCGCGTTGCCGGTCTGGCAACACCGCAGGCGAGCGCAGCTGCACGACTGAGAGAGGGAGGGAGGGAGGCGGTCAACCCCCTCGCTTAAAGCGGGACTGAGTCGGGGAAGATAGAGGCACGGCCTTCTCTCACTGCTATCTCGCAACTAATCCCTTTTCTGAGTTCCTCGGCAAGGAAGGGACCCATAGTCCAGTAGTGCTCACGTGAAGGCAAGCCTCTGACTTGTACTACCAGTACAAAAACTATCAGTTCGCAGGGAGATTTTCCTTTCATACGACACGCGTACAAGCATACTCTATAATGTTATGGTATACACCTCTATTATTATTATTTTTTACAGTAACCTTTAAATTCATCATTTTAGGCGCCCGTCTGCCTGGTGCGCGAAATGTTTTGCATTGTGTTTGAAGTACAAAATTTTGAAGCAAGCTATTTATTGTACGTATTCGCAATCTATTCCCGTACGAAAATTAATCACATTTCACAATTGCTACAATTTTCAAAACATCTTTCACATTACCAACACTAATTTGAAGACTTTCAGCATGACCAGAAAACAACATTTTCAAAATGTTTTAACTTAAATTGTTTCACACGAATACCTGCGAAACAACCATAGTGACCTGCAAACAATTTTGACGCCACAAATTTAGGGCGAAAAACAATAAGATCAGGAATGCATAACTGTAAAATATTCTGAAAGGATATACTCTTACCTCAAACTGTGGATGTTGTTGTTCGGTGATAAATTATTGACTTTGGGAAGTGGCAGCGCCAGTTCCTATTCGGAAGAGGAAAATTCGTCGTCAGATGAATCACTCGAGCCACTGGAGTCACGGCCTAGGCATATCACAAAACTGTATATTGCGTCCTCCACACGACAATCCTTTTGCCAGTAGTCTGCTTCTATATTTTGGACATGCGAACAGTATCCTTGCCAGTCTTCTTCAGCGACGGAAGATATTGCTTCCGTCGTGATTTCCATTAGCTTTGTTAACGACAAGACAGCAGTAATGTTCTTTTCCCGTACTAGTATCTTTGTTTTAGACCACGCTAGTTCAATGGGATTAAGCTCGCACATACAAGGAGGAAGTCTAAGAACATCGTGTCCGTGCAATTTTAAAAGTTGGTAAATGCGAAATACTTTTTCAGGCTTCCTGTTCTGCGCAATTAAGTCGAAAAGCTCTGGTTTTTTTTTAAATTCCGCATTTTATGAGAAAAGGGAATGTTACTATTGGTCAACCATGACTCAATTTCCTTTTTCACTGAATATATCGATGGGGGTTTATTTTCTTGCACTGAGTGGTAAGGCACATTGTCCATAATAACAACAGACTTTTCCGGTAGGTTTGGCAATAACTGGTTATGCATCCACTTTTCGAAGTTCGCAGAATTCATCTACCCATGGTAGTCACCCGAAGCTCTGCCTGCTGGAAAAATTAGCAGTGCATTTTCAATTAATCCAGTTTTAGCACCTGCATGAACAACAATTAAACGGTTCGAAGAACTGCTGTTGGTTAACACACCACGTTCAGTATCACTTTGCCAACATTTGTTAATGTGTTGTTGCTATCAACCCAGGTTCCATCAATGTAAATTATGGGGCGCTCCTCCATTCTGTAGTGGAGAATTGATTTTAAGTATTTAAAACGCCAGTGGACAATGTGCGGTCTTTCCACTAATATTTTCCGAAAACTTTTACACAGTTTCCATTTAAACCCCATTTCTTTCAGTATCCGCCTGAGCGTGTGAACACCCAATGGAAAATCATTTTTTTCTCTCAAAGCAACTAGAAGCTTAGGACATGTTGGCACTTGTTTCTAAGCAACTAGAAGCTTAGGACATGTTGGCACTTGTTTCTGTACTAAGTAAAAATCATGAATGACGTATCCGATTACTCTAATATCAAATGAGTCACAGTGCACATTTATTTCATGCGGACGCTTTCGGTGTTTGCCTGGCGTTGACAGCGAACTGTTACAAGCATCGGCACCTTCTTTGCGAATTCTGGAAACACTTCTCATAGAAATCTTAGTGTATTCTGATGCACGCAGATTTGAGATAATAAATGCTTTATTTGACCATCAGTAGCTTCTTCGTCACATTTTTTTTTTATCACAGGTCTGATCACCTCCCTCGCTTCGCTGTGTATAGTTTTCCCTTGTTTTCCTAGACTGCGCCATTAATACACCGTCCTGATACGCACGCAACCGACACTAACTCGTGACTGACTTCCAGAGAGCTGTTTCTTTTGGAATGAGCAGTAGCGAGGTTGACCCGTGACTTTGACAGCGGGCTATAAACGACAGTGGGATGGCAAGGGAGGGTTTGCGGCCCTGACCACCACCCCGCCACGCAGCCTTGCCTTCTCGTCAGCTCCCTACTATAAGTGCGTCTCAGCATGGATGCCCATACTCCTAGACATGCATGGAAGTTTCTAACAACACAGGTGCATGCTCGCGGCTTTACAGGGATTGGGCAGACTTGGCTGCGATTGGGGACAGTCCACCTCCCATGCTAACTTAATCTGAACTACAAAGGGAGGGGAAAAAACCGGCATAGACACCGTAAAAACTCCTCGACAGAAAAGAGTTGCAAGAATTCGTGCAATTTCTAAAGCACAGAAATATTTATACTAGAACAGAGGATGGTAAAGGATAATCTTTTTGAAAGGGCCTTTGAAACAATACAAGAGAAAGATTGGAANCAACCCCCCTGGTGGAGGTAAGAATGCGCAATGGGGCATTTTCCCTTTCCGTGCTGCCAATAGACGCCTGAAACATAAAAGGGGCAGGGAAGGAGGAGGCAGTGGAGGGACTCGCGACAGAACTTAAAGTCCTGTAACTTTAAAACTCCGCGAAATTAACTTCACCACCCCTCCCCCTCCCCCCAGGCAGGGATGTAGGGGTAAATCGCAGCATGGGTACAGACTCCAGACGCTATCCTGGAGCACTGGGATAATTGGATTGTGGCTAACCGCAGTTTATATTGAAAACAGCCAGGCGGGTCAAGCTAGCTGTCCCCAGCCTGGACTCGATCTTGATAGACAACTGGGAGGACAAGAACCTCTCACAGGGAATATACCTCCCCCGCGCTGAGGGAGCAGAGTCGCACTGCCTTGATGTGTTATGCGATGTGACACCACAGTCGCCCTTCGCCGAGCTAGAGGCTGTACGATGTATGTATGTATACGGCATTATACTGCGGGCACATAGTGCTTCGCAAGGTGTCGTGTGAGTAGGCAGTGTGTATATGTGATATGTGTTGTACTGGGATGTACTGAAGAGCGATGGCGTGTGTTAATGCGCGCAGGGGTTACAGGTGTTCGTTGTGGTGTGTGGCGCTAAATTGCCATGCCAGCCTGTGCGCCAATAGCTATTTAGATCGCTTGTGCCTCTGGGTTTGGTCGGGGTCATGGTCCCCTAGGGCGCTAATCAGAGGGTTGTTTGATTCAAGGGCTGTGGCATAGAACCTCTCTGCCATATCCTGAATTACTTCAATCAGCTTTGGCTGTTGAAGCCTTGCATGTAGTTCGCGGATAGGGATATACCTAGGCACATATTCTGCACTCGCTGTAGCTGCTCCATGTGTGTCTTGGAGCAGTTTGGCCAGGCTGGCGATGCGTATAATAGGATGAGGCGGGTAAGGGATTTATATATAATAATCCCATTACGTTGTGCGAGGCGACCTCTGGTGTTAAACACTGAGTAGAGGGTCGCGAGGCGGACTAGGGCTTGCTGGCGCGTGACAGAGGCATGGCGATGCCATGTCAGCGCCCTATCCATGGTCACACCGAGGTATTTCACCTCGGTTTATAAGGAATATTCTCCTGGAACAGGGTAATCGGTGGGAGAACCTGAGGTAGGTGCTTGCGTGTAAAAATGACGGCCTCACATTTGCCGAAATTTATCTTGATTCGTCACTTGCGGAAATATGGCTCAAGTGCGTTTAAATAGTCTTGGGCATAACTCATGACCATGTTCAAAGAAGTAAGAAAAGGCCGGTTCTGTGGAAACTAGCGCATGGTGAGGGGCGAGGGGACTAGAGACAGCCATCTTGGATAACGTCACGAGTTAACCTCCTGCTATATAATTCCTAGCCAACGTCTGCCGTATTGGACTTCCCTTCCCACTCAGTCATTACTGGCCAGTGGAGGCCATATTGGTCCCTAATTCATGCCCTTACATTCCTGTGGTTTTCTCTGTGTGCTCCTGAATTCAGTTATTTTGCCATTCGAAATGTCGTTTCTTCATGCTCTTGCGTTCCTCACATTCTTCTTCACGCTCTCGCATTCCTACCTGTTGTCCCTACTTCATGCTCTTGCATTCCATGCGAGGTGTTTGCACCTACTCCTCCCGAATTCGATTATTTGACCAATCCTTCCTACCAGATATTGTTACTTCATGCTCCTGCATTTCACACAGCAACCACTACTTCATGCTCTCGCATTCCTTACTACCTGTTGTTCCTACTTCATGCTTTTGCATTCCATGCGAAGTGTTCGCACCATCTCCCGATTTCGATTATTTAACCAATATTTCCTACCAGATGTTGTTACTTCATGCTCCCGCATTCCACCCAGACATCTCTACTTCATGCTCTTGCATTCCTTCCTCCCTACATCATACTCTTGCATTCCCTCATACCAGTTGCCCCTACTTCGTGTTCTCGCATTCCCGAACATCGACGATGATCGCGACCTCTACTTCACGCTCTAGTGTTCTTCCTCCCTACATTATGCTCTTGCATTCAATGTGGTCATGTGCACATGGTGATCTGTGGCACGATCTCCATTGAACTGATCCATGAATGGCTAAACTGCAGTATTTATGTCAGTAATCCCCCATGAACGGACAAGTTCGAGGTTGGATGATGTGATTGGCCACAAATGTATAAAGTAGACAAGTTCAAGGTCAGGTGATATGGTCGACCACAAAATGTAAAGTGGACGTAGCGATAAATATGCATGTTAGTATGTCGTAATACGCCGTGGAGTATGATCAGGAGGGGACATGGACTGGTGAATACACTGATCAACAACTTCTCTTGGAAGTGCACATTCCAGGCTACAAAAATTACCTTTCTAATTGCAGTCCTCCTCAGTTCTTGAAGTACTTGCAGGAGTGTTAAGAGTGCACTAGCAGCCCTGGCTGGTTAAAATTTATTAATTCATGGTCCACTGTAATAATCGTTAATGTTACTTGGTCAGATGTATGTTTTAAGAAAACTCTGCATTGTGTATCCCCGATTCGTTACTCTACATACCTCAAGTAGGGAATACAATAGTAAACATAAATCACGAAAAATAAATTCTATGATTCCTAATCCTCTTAGAGCCATTTAAGTTTTAAAAACTCAAATAGTTCTCTATTGAAGTTAGGCCAAATTTGAAGACATAAATGAAGCGATTTGGCAGTGAAGGGGGAAGCAGAGCCAGTCTCTCTTCAGGGAAAAGCGTTAAGTTTAAGCTGAGTACAAACATTACATTAGTATATACAAATAACACTTAGTAAAACAAACTACATAAGCTTCCATAACTCACAAAACTTATAAGGAATTCATAAAATTCATAAAATATAATCACGACTACATATAAACACTCAGAAAAAGACAAAGCACGAACAAGTCTAGTTAACGTCTAAAGATAATTCAGAGCAGTCTTCAAGACAGTTCCTGGATAGGTGCTCACAATTTGTAAGCACGAGAGTAGTTATAAATGGTATGTTCGAACACAGCTTCGTGACTGGGAGCCGGGGAGCCCAAGATGGCCGCCGGCGGCCACATCACGCTCTTGCATTCCACAACCATGGCTGCCATTTTAGCATTACGCAGAGGCCATGTTGGTGGCCATGTTGGTGGCCATGTTGGTGGCCATGTTGGCAGCCAGTACAGAAACCATTTTAGCATTACGCAGAGGCCATGTTGGTGGCCATGTTGGTGGCCATGTTGGTGGCCATGTTGGTGGCCATGTTGGCAGCCAGTACAGAAACCACCTGTCATTCCATAGCATCAATTTTGTTTAAAAAAAATGTATTAAAACTATTATTTAAAAAAAATTGTTTTTAAAATTCTTGGCAGCTATATTGGATGGTGCCACCCACCCTCACCCCTCACCACCCTTCGTCATGACCCCTCTCCTTTCAACGACCGCTCCATCGAGCCCGCCAGGGAACCCCCCTCCGTAGAGTTCGGCTGCAGCCATATTGGCACCATCACCCCTCCCTCCCTACTACCCTCAAGGCTTAGCCTCCGTCGAGCTCCTCCCTTCGTCGGACTCCCTCTAGCCATTAAATCGTCCGAGATTGCGCACCTTGAAGGTTTTTTTTAAACAAAGTACTTTATTAGCAGCATAATAACAATTATTCATATGTAATATGAATTGAAAGAATCAATACCTCCGAAATAATCATATGTGTATAGCACGTAAGCATTTATGGGTTAGTTGGTGCCAGTGTATAACTAGTAAGTATGCATGGGTTTGTTGGTGCCAGTGTATAACTTATAAGTATTCATGGGTTGGTTGGTGCCAGTGTATAACTTGTAAGTATTCATGGGTTAGTTGGTGCCAGTGTATAACTTGTAAGTATTCATGGGTTAGTTGGTGCCAGTGTATAACTTGTAAGTATTCATGGGTTAGTTGGTGCCAGTGTATAACTTATAAGTATTCATGGGTTGGTTGGTGCCAGTGTATAACTTGTAAGTATTCTTGTGTTGGTTGGTGCCGGTGTATAACTTGTAAGCATTCATACATGTATATATATATATATATATATATGTATATATATATATACATATATATATAACTAGTAAGTATTCATGGGTTGGTTGGTTGGTTGGTGCCAGTGTATAACTTTGTAAGTATTCATATATTCCACTACAATCTAATTTTTTATCTTGCTAATTTCACCATAATGGTGTACAGACAAAAATATATTATACGTGGATTAATTTTCTAAGTATAGTAGTGTATTATAGGGCATTCGAACGCAGGTTCATAACAGGGAGGAAGGGAGGAGGAATGCAAGAGCAGGAGGAATGCATTTGCAGCAGAAGGAATGCATCTGCAGGAGGTCGGCCATGTTGGCGGCCATTTTGGCAGTTAGTTGGCGGCCATGTTCCCAGCTAGTACATTCTAGAACATTCGATCCCATGGCGGCCATTTTGCCAGCCAGTAAATTAAAACTTATGTAAAAATTTTATTAAATTTTGTTTTAAAAATAATGTATAGGATGAGGCATGCAATAACATAGCGGTCATGTTGCCAGCTAGTACAAGTTGGCTGCCATTTTGCTAGCCAGTAAATTAAAAACTTATGTAAAAGTTATGTAAAAATTTTATTAATTTTTTTTTTAAAAATAATGTATTGGATGAGGCAGCCAATAACATGGCGGCCATTTTGCCAGCTAGTACAAGTTGGCGGCCATTTTGCTAGCCAGTAAATAAAAAATTATGTAAAAATTTATGAAAAATTATTGGTAGCCATATTGGATGAGGTATGCAATACATGGCTGCCATTTTGCTAGCCAGTACATTAATTAGTAATGTAAAAACTTATGTAAAAAATGTATTAAATTTTTTTTAAATAATTGACGACCATGTGTGCAGTGAGTACAAGTTGATGGCCATTTTGCCGACCAGCACAAGTAGGCGGCCATTTTGTCAGCCGGTAAATTAAAAAGTTATGTAAAAAATGTATTAAAAAATTATTGGTGAACATGTTTGCGGTAAGTACAAGTTGGCGGCCATTTTGCTAGCCAGTAAATTAAAACTTATGTAAAATTTATTAAACATTATTGGTAGCCATATTGGATGAGGCATGCAATAACATGGTGGCCATTTTGCCAGCTAGTACAAGTAGACGGCCATTTTGCTAGCCAGTTAATTAATTAGTTATGTAAAAACTTATGTAAAAAATGTATTTAACTTTTTTAAAAATAATCGATGACCATTTGTGCAGTGAGTACAAGTTGGCAGCTATTTTGCCGGCCAGCACAAGTAGGCGGCCATTTTGCCAGCCAGTAAATAAAAAAGTTATGTAAAAACTTATGTAAATAATTTTTTTTTTTAATAATTGACGAACATGTGTGCAGTGAGTACAAGTTGGCGGCCATTTTGCCGACCAACACAAGTAGGCGGCCATTTTGTCAGCCAGTAAATTAAAAAGTTATGTAAAAAATGTATTAAAAAATTATCGGTGACCATCTTTGCGGTAAGTACAAGTTGGTGGCCATTTTGCTAGCCAGTAAATTAAAACTTCTGTAAAATTTATTAAACATAATTGGTAGCCATATTGGATGAAGCATGCAATAACATGGCGGCTTTTTTGCCAGCTAGTACAAGTAGGCGGCCATTTTGCTAGCCAGTTAATTAATTAGTTATGTAAAAACTTATGTAAAAAATGTATTTAACTTTTTTAAAATAATCGATGACCATGTTTGCAGTAAGTACAAGTTGGAGGCTATTTTGCCAGCCAGTAAATTAAAAAATGTATGTGTTATATAAGTATAATTTTTTAAAAAATATCGGCTGCCATATTGGATGGTGCCACCAGTGTATATTTATTTTGATTAGCAGCATGATAATAATTTGAAAAAGTAATAAAAAATATGTTGTGTCAGTCAGTAAAAACTTGATTAATTGAAAAGTATTAAAAAAATATGTTGTGTCGGTTTCTTATGTGTTGAATATATTTCTTTCAATTATCTCAGGCCAGTAAAAAAGTATTAACAATGCTAGTTTATTATGTATTGAATTGAAGTCAACACAGTATTTAAGAAAAAGGATTGTTTTTGATAAAAAGCATGACACAGGCTTATTTACACCTTTTATTAAATGCAATACGTACATACACACACACATTGTATTTCGCTATGTCGTTAATGTCTAATGAACCTCGTCACGGGTTACATTTCAAGTAAAAACGAATGTAGAATGAACACACACGAACATCGTCACACGGTACACCACTGCTCTGTAAAGAAATTAACGAGCGAAGCATAATGAAGTGCTGCTGCTTGCTTCATTGAAATGTCTGGTTGAAAGCATACGGCGTGCAACTCACTTGATTGTAGACGCAGGATGTGGACCCATTCTCTGCAGCAAAGTTCTCGGCGTCGGCGTCGGCGCACGAGGCGAAGTAGTGTAGAAGCCTATCTATGGCGACGGCTGCAGCTGCATGTGCTACGTCGCTGCTGAGGGCGGCAGTAGACGCTTCATCTAGATGTACAAAATCAGGACCAATTCTCTGCAGCAAAGTTCTCGGCGTCGGCGTCGGCGCACGAGGCGAAGTAGTGTAGAAGCCTATCTATGGCGACGGCTGCAGCTGCGTGTGCTACGTCGCTGCTGAGGGCGGCAGTAGACGCTGCATCTAGCTGTACAAATTTGGCTTTAACACAGCCGTCGAAGTACTCGACCAACTGCTCTTTATTCGAAGTAAGGGGAAGTGTTGCAGTCGAAGCCAGGAACTTCAAGGCCCGCATCCAATGCCCCCACGTCAAATTTTGTGATGTTTGCAGAAAAGAAATAATGTTAGTTATATCCTCGCCCACACCTTGCGAGGTTGTATGGACACGCGACGCCAGCAGGTCTAAGCACTCCCACGGGCCAATACCGAGTACAGCGCATGTAGGTGAAATAATGAAAAACTGTAAAATAACAGTGTTCTTAATTGCAATCTTCTTCTCACCGGCCTTCGCAGGAGAAGGCGAACGTTTCGCAACCGGAGATGTAGGCAGAGTAACGAACGCCTCAGCAGATGACATACTGTTACTCTCAGACATAGTACCTTCCGCGACGACACGACAGCGAATACTAGCCCAATGCAAGGCTTGTATATATGTGTAACACTTAAAAATGGTGTTCCCCTCTGAGAAGAAAAAGTTATTTAATTATAGGAGGGGACGCCAGACACCGTTAAAAAAACAAATTAGGTTAAATTAGTTCTCACCCTCGCAGCGAAGGAAGGAAGGCAGGTGTTCCCCTAGCAGCAGCATATTGGCGCGTAATTGTCGGCAATTAAGAGTCACCCCGCCAGAACGCCCTCGTTAAAGGCGAATTAGGATAGATATGGCAGGGTCAATTTCTTTAACCCGGGACAAGCCGTCAGTGACATTTAAGAACGAGTTAAAGACGAAATATGACGGTGAGTCACGACATTTATCATAATTTAACACCAAAACAGACAGCTGAATCACCGGATGCACTAATTGATTTAATTCACGCCAATTTACAGCTAACTCGGCAAGACAAAGCGGCCAGTCGGGATCACACGACAATCGTGCGAACGCTAGTCAATCAGCAGCGAGATCCTTTTCGCTCAGCCGTTCAGACACGATTGAGCGTGGCCACCGCCATTTCTATCACTGCCGAAGCTCAGAGCGGGGGTAGATCAGGCCCCGTGAGGGGCCCATTACCACCCATTGGGGTTGGTCACCAAACACACAGGGAGATTAGGAAGGAGCTAGATTGGCCCCCTCCCAACTCCCTGCACCATACCAATCTGTAGATACAGAGGTTGCCCTCTGCAGCTAACATTTATGGGCCAACTGAGTTTCCCCAGATTGGCCCAGGTATCCCAAAATATTTCCCTCCTCTCCCCCTGCCTGCGCAGGAAGAGAGGAGGGAGGCAGCTCTGCCTGGTTTGTGGCTCTACTTTAGTGTTGTTGTAATTTATGAAAAAAGGGGAATTTTGAAAAATTGCAGGTTTTTTTAATATATATTGAAAAAAAAAATTTTTTTATTTTTTGCCAAAATAGTGTTTAAGTACTCTTAACATCTTTGGTTTAATGCACGAGAAAAGTTTTGTAATTCAAAATATTTTGAAAGTTTTATAAATAGTTGGTTTGAATCTAGCAGAATTGCTGGAGGAAGTGTGTATGTTGTTGTATAATTATAAAAAGAGGGTGAAACGATTGAGCGTGGGAACAGCGGGAGGGGGTATTTATACCCCAAGGGGGAGCGTGTTACAGCAGCTGCGGCGGCGGNCGATTGAGCGTGGGAACAGCGGGAGGGGGTATTTATACCCCAAGGGGGAGCGTGTTACAGCAGCTGCGGCGGCGGTGGCTGGGGCGCGACAGCTAGGGTGCGCGCCCCTCCCTCACTTATAGCAGCAGCGGCGGCGAGTCTCCCTCCAGTGCGATACGTCAAGCGTACTTGCTCCATAATGTAATGTCTTTACAAATACATACAATTGCAGTAGTGTTTGCTTTTAATATAATAGCATGTTTTAGTATGGGCTGTGTGTGAGATAACCAACAGAAATAAGAACACTTAGAATTTTCAATATATATATTATATAAATTTTTTTACATTAAGATATTCATTTACTCGACAATCGTGTCCAATACACACTCGTCAATCATGACCATTTCACACACACAAGAAAATGTACACACATCAAGATAGCAGTTAAAAAATATACAATTAAAAACATTTTTTTTGAAAAGCAGAATAGTAGCTGCATACGTCAAGAAAGCATAATACAATTAAAACAGTTTTGTTGCAAGCTGAGCAATTAAAAACATTTTTTCAATATATCAATTAAAACATTTTTTACACACTATACCAATTAAATATATAAACTTTTTTTTTTGTCACTATACTTTGCAAGCTCAGTACTCGCAGCATACAATAAGAGTCCAATTAAAACATTTTTTTGCCACTTTACTTGCAGCATACAATTAAAACATTTTTTTTCACTATTGGAAACGTTCGTCTCATCACTTATCTACGTCATCATTACAGAAAGATTCAGCAACAGATAATTTGCTCACGTTCTGAAGCGATGTATTACAGCAATTCAGGCATGCTGTGACCGGCAGCGCCTTCTTCTTACGAGACGTTCTGCGATGAGGCGGTATGCTGCGATGCAAAGTCGGGGACTTGGCGTCGACGCTGGCAGGCTTCTCACGTCTGGAGGCAGCGGTAGACTTCTTGTGTTTGACAGGCAGCTGGACGGCATCTTTAGTAATGTCGATCACGACAGGTTCTTGCGGAAGGTAAACACTTATTGCATCTTGCAATAAATCGGGAGTTATAAGAAGCCGACCTGGGTCCCCGTTCTTACGTTTGACGGTAGCAGCAGCAGACCTCTTGCGTTTGACAGGTAGCTGGATGGCATCTTTAGTATTGGCGATCACAGCAGGTTCTTGTGGAAGGCAAACTCTTATTGCATCTTGCAATAAATCGTGAGTTATAACTTCGGCTGGACCCAGGGAGTTATTGCGTTTGACGGCAGCGGCAGACCTCTTGCGTGTCACAACGGTAGACCTCTTGCGTTTGACAGGCAGCTGGGCGGCATCTTTAGTATTGCTAATCACAGCAGCAGCAGCAGCGGGTTCAGTCAAAGGTTCTTGCGGAAGACAAACTCTTATTGCATCTTGCAATAAATCGTGAGATATAACTTCATCTGCACCCAGGGAGTTCGTACGTTTGACAGCAGACCTCTTGCATGTAACATCTGCAGGCAGCTAGACGTCCTCCTCCCTAGTAATGTCATTCACAGCAGCAGAGTTGGCGGGCAGCAGCACCAAAGGTTCTTGCGGAAGGTAAACTCTTATTGCATCTTGCAATAAAGCGTGAGTTATAACTTCATCCGGTCCACATGGCAGGGGGGTGTCTGTTCGCATATAGTTAACGACACATCTTCCCAGAATATTGCACTTGACCATCTGCTGACATTGCTCGTACGTCGACGTTGGATTGTGCACAAGCAACCAATGTGCTATACCGTCGCACTGCTCGCTGTATGTTCTTGACTCGCCATCACAGACATAGGTTATACAGTTGTTGCCAGGCGTCACACTGNCGTTATACAGTTGTGGCCAGGCGTCACACTGCTGTAGACAGTCTCTGGCTGGACGAAATGGCACGTTCATCTTGAGCTCACTGTCGGGAGAGACATGGCGTATATAGCAACCATACATCTCCGACATGACGTCAGTGGTTCTTGAACAATAATAGTCGTATACGCGCATAAATGTCGTACATTATCTTACAACATTTACACTTGCTATGACATATTATTTCGCCCTCTGTCTTCGTGCTGCTGGTGATATCTGCTCCGTCGTCGCCCATGTTCTTGTTGTAACTGGTTTTACTAACCTTCACTTATAGTTTTCAATTGAAGACGCAACATACCTTTGCAGCACAGGGTAGAACGTATGTTGTACCGCATTCTCCCCGCGTGATCGTATGTATGTAGCAGTTATACCCCAAGGGTGCTTGCACCCACAGCCATTTTCTCTTCTAGAGCCAAAATTCCCATTTTTAAGCATATTACCAAACCTGCTGTCTCCTTATGCATTTTTTAATGCATGATAAGTTTGAAACTTCTTTTCTGTCGAGAGGGTTTTTACCGTGTCTATGCGGGTTTTTTCCCCTCTCCCTTCTTTAACTATAGCTTGCTATACGCCCCCTTAGGGATGTAGTCCATGGCCTAAACTCGGCCATGGCTGCCAAATATCCCTCTTAGCCGAGATGCACGCCTCCTTTGCATGAAATTCCCTATCCTTTAAGCGTATGAGGTTCTACCTTGAGACGCATTAATCCCTCGTACCTACCGCGGGCCCCAATAACACATAGTTTTAAAGTAGGTTAGAAAAAAAAAAATCGTATGTATGTGGCCTGTACATTCTTCGGTCCAGCGGTAAGTTGCTCCAGTATCAACTTCTCGCAAGCTATATTTCACCTTCTTGTTCTCGCTGCGCAGTTCTGTAATGTCTTCGCATTCCGCACGTACTGCGAGAATACGTCCATTTTCAGGTAGCACACTCTCGGGGCGGAGATTGTAGACAGGGCACTGATCGAACTTGTAGCAGGGGTGAATTTCATAATAAAAGTTATCGCAAGCGTCCTGATAACCCCAAAAATGATGTTCAGAGTCACATATTTGTACTTGCTCGTGTTCAATTCTTGGTTTAAACACAACTCTTTTGTATCCAATAACGTAGTTATCGTACATGTTCACGGCTTCCGGCAGAAATGTCACACACTCGCGAAGGTTAAACATGATGATGATGTTAGTTCTCTTCTCAACGAATCACTACTGCAGCTCTGCACGTCGCTCTTCTTATATTCCAGCATCGTACACCTCGCATGATGACGGAGAACACATTGTAGTCCACGTAACTGTGCCTCTCTTCATGCAGGTTGTATGACGGTCGCCGTTGCAGCACTCAGTCCAGCGGGTAATTACACTACCAGTGTTAACATTGCAAAGTTCATACGCAATTGCGCGAGTAAACCGGACATGGCATATGTACTCTTCGCATGATTTCATAGTACTGAGTGAACAAGGCAGCTTCATACCAGGTCTTAGGTGATATACAGCACACGACATTACATTACACGGTACCGAGCGAAAACTGCCCTCATTGACACGACAGGCCCAGTGTTCAAGTCCATTACATGATTCTACCTGTGACGGTTGGCCGGGCGGTTTGAAATGTACACGCCTATATCCTACAGTAACGTCGCCCTCATACGAGGCTAGCGGGTTGAAATTACACAATATCTTTGCCATTTTACGAAAATTCTACGACATGCATTGATCTCCCATTGTTACTAGACTTGATGCCACCATAGCTGAATCGTACTGTTGCAGTATTAAGCCTGACCATGTCGTCATCAGATATGAGCAGGGCATAGCGTGTAGGCAGACGGACACGCATCTCGTTGTCTAACATACATGTTACGCATTTACCGTATGCTGACTCTGTGCGGTGAAAATCTGATGTCGTGTATACCTTGCCTATGACGAGCTCTGAAAGCGGTATATATCGAACGGACCCGTTCAGCTTGGCGATTAGACCTTCCATGATGAGGTGTGGATCAGTACTAAAGTTCTTTGCCCCAATATATGAACTATTTATAATGTCCGGCGGTGAGGTTTTTTTGCCTTCAGTATAGTCCGACAAATGCCATGACTTAATCAACAACGCATTAAGACAAGAACATACAAGGTTACGCATACACGTGTCACACGCATGTTCTAACAGGCCTGTATATTTCTCTCTCAACCTTCTAAACGACGGACATCCACACTCGGTTTGTAGATCGCAGATGTTAGTGCAGGTGTTGCAATAATTGCTTAAATGACGTTTCTGCTCTGGCACGGCCACAAAGACTGTGCCATTGTTGTTACTTAGTGCTGCGGCAAGTACATTGTGTGCTTCCTCGTATTTGAAATCGCCCTCACCCCAATTGATGCCGTGGTAGCGTTTTTCCAGCCAAATGTTCGTTACTTTGCTTTTCACGTCCAGCTCATGCCATGCGCACGGCGGTCTGAATATATACGTCTCTATGCGGCCATCATCGTATGCCACGCAAATACGTTTAATAATAAAACCCTGCTGCGAGACGCATCCCTGAATGTTTGCATACATTATGACGTTTGCGCTGTAGCTCCCGGGAGAGAATGTACTATAGTTGTAATCTATGTTAGTATTATAACTACTCTGTCACGTACATTATATGAGACCAGTCGATCGTGCAGTATTAAGGCATAGGCCTGGGTGAATGCTGGGAAATTTTCAGCGGCAGTTAATTCAATTCTGCAGTCTACAACACCGGATTTTAAACGCTCATCTTNTAGGCCTGGGTGAATGCTGGGAAATTTTCAGCGGCAGTTAATTCAATTCTGCAGTCTACAACCCCGGATTTTAAACGCTCATCTTACTTGCTAACGTCAAACACGAGGAGCGGGGCCGCATGCATGATGAACAAGCCGAGTTCTTACCCTCGAACACAAACGCCATAGTACGAACGCTGGAAATCTGCGTACATTTGGTAGTGTACCATATAAGAACCGTTCGCGAAATCAATATTTAAATCTCCATAGGGGTAGGCTTCAGAATTTAGGAAAACCTTAACGTTTTTAATATTTACGTGGTCGAATGTCGAACAGTCCTTATTAATTACGTTTCGTTTACCGGCCTGAAACGCTACAATTATGTACCTTGGTTTCTCGCTTGTAAAACTTGTTTTCACGTTCCAATTTACACTTACAGAGCTCGGTACGTTAGGATAAGTTTCTAAACTCCAAGTACGAAACGCCATATCTACGTTCTTGCCTTTTTCTGCATATTTCAAAAATTTTACGCGTTCCGTCATGTTCACTTGTACATGCGGCAGTAACCAGGCAATAGAAAGTATTGCAAGTGTTGCTGCTTCTGCGCCAGTATCCTGGAGTGCATTCGTTTGGGAATTTGCCATTTGCATAACTATCTCCTGCTTTGAATTAATGATTATGTGCCTATAGTCTTCAGCGAAGCCTAACAGCATAGCGAGAGGAATACATACTTCAAATTTCCNAATTAATGATTATGTGCCTATAGTCTTCAGCGAAGCCTAACAGCATAGCGAGAGGAATACATACTTCAAATTTCCTATTAGCATAGACAGGAATCTTAAAATCATCCTCGATTCCCCAACCGGCCATTTTGGCAGCCGGTAGTTGGTTACGCGTTAATGAAAGGTAATTCTTTATCGTTGCCGTGATTCCGACATCACGTGTGGCGTCTACTTCACACCCGTTCAGTTAATAGAATATTCTATTAATCATGTGAAGTATACCGTTTCTAATTATTTTAATTGTTGCAGGAAGCGCATTACCTGCCCTTGTCAGCGTTCCTCTAAAGCGCAAATAAGAATTACATGGCGCCGTATATATATCTTGGTTTTGTACGGGAATTCGCACCTCGGACGATGCCACGTACGGCCCTGGCAGGTAGGGTGAATAAGTGTGTATTTCTGCCTTGGTAATTGCGTCTTCGTATCCTACCGGCTCACTTACGTTTAATATTTCCACGTCCATACTTACTCTTGACCGTTAAACCTAATTGTGTAAGGAAACGCACGTTTTCAGATGTTAGCGGTATGCGTGCCTGCCTCGTACTGATTTTAGGTGTGGTGCGATACGCTCCTTTATTCACTTTAATATAGTTAATTTTCAGCCCCATCTTTCCGCAAATGTA
>NQII01008222.1:0-35590 GCA_002778355.1 Clitarchus hookeri
GGCGAACCGGGTTCTATTCCCGGCGGAGTCACCCGAATTTTTCGCACGCGAGAATCGTGACGGACGATGCCGCTGTTCGGCAGGTTTTATCGGGGATCTCCCGTTTCACCCCACCCTCGCATTCCGGCGCTGCGCAACACTCACCTCAAGACCCCGATGCTAAGAGCCGTCTAAACCTCTCCACTCCACTTTAATTTGAGGTAATGAGTAACAGCAACCCGTCACTTAAGATTCCGAGTTCTGTGTTCTGGTACACATTGTGCTATTTCTTTTGCTCTGAGCATACAGCGTATGTAAAATATCACAATATAAAGAAAAATTGAAATATTTGAAAACAGTATGTTTCTTTACATTTCAGAGTGGTTAAAAACATTTATCCGTATAACCATGCCCAGCATTATTCTTGAAAACGTATCCCTACTACGTCGAAAGATTATCTTTGTGCGTTACCAAGTCGTCATAAATTAGCGACGTAATTGCATTAAATAAACTGTGAGACTAAGCTTAAATGAAATTTTAAGTTTCTACAGCTGATTATAGAAAACGTAACGTTGAAACAATAAATACATATTATGTAAATGTTTAGAGCGAATAAATGAAAATTACGCGAAAACTAAATATTTAGATAATGAGCTACGTACGTCAGACTGAAACGACTGAGTAAATGATACTGGAGATGATGAANGCTACGTACGTCAGACTGAAACGACTGAGTAAATGATACTGGAGATGATGAATGCCATTTGGGTTGTTGTTCAGAAAGTCATCTGACAACACATGCGTGTGAATCTGAGTAGCTACTGTACCATTTCTGCAGTACTGGTATTCAATTGGCTGGACGCCCAGGTCAAACCATCAACTGCAATTTTTGACCGCGAACCTTTGAAAGAGGATCTCGCCAGGTTCAAATTTTTCAAAGATGCTATCAAAGTAATCTCAATATGCCACCTACTAAACGCTGATTTTTGGCAAAGTAGAACACTTTCTGTTTTGGGCGATCGGCCAAAACTATGGAAACTTTAGATAACTTCGAACCCGGGCGACCACGCCTTTTGACGGAACTATTTGATCACGTATTACGATCCCTTGATTTTCTCCGAGGAAGTGGCACGCATCTTACGTTAAAATGCTAGGAAAGCTTCACTTGGTAATGACCAACAAAGACAGAAATTAATATCATGTATGAGGTTGTATAACTGCCAGTGATATAAGAGATTATCGATGCCTAACATTTATTCATACAATGTAAATAGTTTTGGTGAACCGCTGGTTCACTTTTATTTCAGAATTTTTAAAATTATCACTTAAAAATTGCCTTTATCGGAAACACGAGATATTTTTTTATGTAATTATGGACTACCTTATCTACGCAAATTTCGGCAGCAAGCCCATGTGAGTCTAATAGTAAGCAGTTGTGTATANAAAAAAAAAAAAAAAACGGAATACTTAAGTAAAATAATTTTTTCAGGACAAAAATAAAAGTCGATCTTGTATTGCCGACTCATAAATATGGTTACCGAATTATGAATGTGGTCGTTGAAAAGTGTCAAACAAAACTCGCTCTACAGCCCTTTGTTTACGAAATTTACTCTCCGGTGAAACAATGTTTTGTACTCTAGTGGCAATGCTGTATCTTTACTAAACAGGTTGCTCTACTAAAACCATAAAGTCGCAGCTTAAAAATCCAAGGAATGAGAACACACGCAAAGCGCATGTTTGTGATATTTTCCATCTCCGTAGCAATGCATCCTTACTGCCGAACGTGACCTTGAGGCGCTTAAAATGTTTACTAAGGAGGCTGCTTAATGTTGTATCAATATCTTAATTCATTATCAAAATTAAGTGTTCCGCCTGGGTGACGCTGGAACTGCGTGTCGGAGTGTTTGAAATCCTGTTTTTTTTTTTTACGCGCACCCAGTATGTTTACCAACGAAAATACATCATACCCCACACGAGAAAGGAATGGTACTTCAAAATTATCATGCGTGCTGTAAATATTATTTTGGAGCCCTCTAATATAGAAAAGGAAACTGTTTTTTTTTTCCTTCAGACTGCCGTATCATAAAACATACTTGCCGGAAACGAGTCAAACTACGACAGGAAACTGTATTGATCATTGCTACAGACTTTCCGTCAGTAAAATGATAGGGTCGCCACTGAAAGTCCCGTAGGTAGACGCAGCACTACAAGAACACTGCACGCTAGTTCAGAGCTGTGCTCGTAGAGGCGAAGGTGCTCCTGTAGCGCGTGCCAGTGTAACCCTTACAGCTACCGTCCTCCTCGGCTAAAAAAAAGAGAAAAACAGTGCAGGCAGGTGGTTCCCTTAAAATAGGATATAACGGTGTGCTGCAGTTAGGTAGTCACGGAGGTCACGGGTTCTATTCCAGCCCCGGCGGGCGGGAAA
The DNA here is from genome assembly GCA_002778355.1 of Clitarchus hookeri. Lineage (NCBI taxonomy): Eukaryota > Metazoa > Arthropoda > Insecta > Phasmatodea > Phasmatidae > Clitarchus > Clitarchus hookeri. The sequence goes on from NQII01008222.1 coordinate 2,405, forward strand.
TTTCGGATGGAGGGTTCTCCTATGGGAAGTGTAGCATACAATGCCGTGGTGTGGGATAGGGGTTTTCTCGAAGCTCTCCCGTTTCCTCCCTCATTTTCATTCCGCTACGTCTCCATCACCATCTCGTCTCAACTCATCCATACGTCGGGCTGGCTGGAGTGAGAGGCCTGGTCCTCGGGTAGGGCTTTCGGCTTCTTTAAGCGCCAGCCTCTCATCCATACGCGAACCTACTCAGGCGGTATCTGCATGTGGATTATGGTGGCCTGAGTACTCTTATTCTAAGTCGGGACGTCCTCTGGAACATTCTAGGATTTACTTGTGGCTACGCGAGCATGTACAATGAGCGGCAAGAGGCAATTGACCAAGAATCTCAGTAGTAAACCGCAAACCAGATAGTTAGATTGGAGTGATTTGGCCGACTCTTAACATATGGGCCTTGAGAGCCGATAAGGGTGAAGCGAGGCGAGAATGGAGCGGCACCGGAATGCAAGGGCGGGGGAAACGGGAGATCCCCGAGAAAATCCGCTGATAATGGCATCGTCCGGCACAATTCCTACGTGTGAAAATCCGGAAGCGACCCCGCCGGAAATCGAACCCGGTTCGTCTAGGCCGTATACGAATTGTCTGGCTACTACACCATGGCACTGCCACCAAATATATGTTTTGTTGATTTACGATTCTGTAAAGTATCTTTACGGTTGTTCTAAAGCAGAAATATTATTTCTCTTAGTTGGATTATATTTCAATATTTCTTGTTGTGGTATCGCCGATGTTTCTTTACGTCACATAAGTGATATGTTGCAATTTATTTGAAATTCAGCATTTTCTTCATGTATATAAATTTTCAGCTTCTTGTTATTATTTATATTGATTTTATCTGAGGTTTTAAAACTGAAATACGGGCGAACCACATAAAATGTTTCTACAAAATATCATTCATGACAGTCTAATTAACATGAGGAATTATTTGGTATCAATTTGTTATTTTTACACAAAATTAATATAGGTTTAAAATACTCAATGCAGTTTTTTTTATAAACAGGCAATTTCCTCCAAAGTTATAATTTTTTTCAAACTAACCTTTTATAGCACACCGAAAAATTATTTAACGCTCTAAAAACACAGAAAATTAAATTCTTCCCCTCCTACCAAGGCGAACTGGGTTAAATCCCCGGCCTGGTCACACCCGGGTTTTTGGATGTGGGAATCGTGCCGGTGGGTTTTCTCGGGGATCTCCCGCTTCCCTTGTCCATACATTCCAACGCTGCTCCATACTCACCGTACCTCGTTAAGATCTGCCCAAATCTCTTCACTCACCTCTGCTTTTACACCGGGAGTCTGATCGGTGGGTGGGCGATTTTTATGCTAAACTACCGTTAATTTGTATCTAAATTCTATACACTTATCCACGACGGCGTACTCGGTATATGAACCAGTAAACTCGCTGTCAGATTGTAACAGTATATTTCCCTTTTATTTTGTTATGCTCACTTTGTTGTAGGTACTTTGTTATATTTAAGAATGACATGAAATGTTTTATCAACTATTATTTTAAGGCATTATTTATCAGCCATAATCTCATGTAATCCATCTGCTTAATATATTTATGTTCTAGTTTCTTCCTCGTATCGCCCTCCACGATTATCATATAGTCATCTGCACATGATATTTTCAATAAACTTTCCATACTCACTTATATTTAAAAAATAATAATAATCTATATGTTACTAGTCTCAACACTGGCCCTTGTGGGCAACTTCGATCAACGGAAAATATTATGTAAATATCTTCTTTATTAAATTTTTCACTTCGATGTTAAAAATTGTAATATAATTTATTTTCCTTCCTTTTTATTTTAAGCATACTTAATATATATTTTGCTTTAAATATCCCTCATGTTCAAAGAACGTTGTTTATATAAATAAATACCTCTCCAAATTATGATTATTATGATATATATATAATATACAATACGTGTTAAATTTATATTAATGTAATCTACGTAATTTTATGAAACCCATATTGGTAACCATGTGAAGTGTTCTGAAGTGCTGGGGTTTTTCTGTTTCGAAAAGTTCACTCACACGCTTTTCCTATCAATGGGCGCAGAAAGATGGGTCGATACGCGCTCAGCTGCAAGTAAGGGAGCTCACCAAGTGTTTCTCTACGCCTCGTCGGCCAGAATTAAATCTTATAAACCCCGTTGCATACAATGAAATTAGGATTATATTAAATCGCCACTCAACACTCTTCATCGCCGTTGTTGGTATGATGGAAGGCCCCGTTTTGACACATAACATGTTAGCTCGCTGTAAAACACTTAAAGTTACCAGGGCACATAAACTTTATGTGTTTGTAACTTCAGAATTATCACATTCGCTCTGAAAGCGTCTGGCACTTATTTTCCAGCTGTAAACAGTTTGTTGCCTTGACGAACGGTTTGTTTTATTTCCGTGTTGAACGCGGCCCCGTTTCCTTACACACGTTTATTCATCCTCTCTTTATCTCTCTACCGTTGTCTTTCCGCGTGCCATTGCAAAAGCACTTTTTAGCATAGCAGTCAAGCCATTTTGAACTCAAATAGTCTTGCGGTTGAACTGTTGAGTTATAAAGTAATTGTTCTTAGAATGCTTTTTATTCGCCACACATGCAACTTGCGAATGCATTTTAATGAGGCAGCCTGCTAAAAGCGACATTTACATTCTGTAAAATTCAAAAAGAAAAAAATGCCGAAGCACCAAGTAATTTTCAAGTTGAACTGTGTGGGCTTTTACTCCACGTTGCTCTTCACAAATAACTCTCAACGAAGAGACTGCAAAATTCAGCGGTTGTTCACGGGACGCTAACAGAAAAAAAATAGCTAATCACTGAAATAATATTTGAAACGGGATTCTGTCCACTGCCGAAATGTAAAATACTTGTTTGTCGCTATGCTAACTGATAAGTTTGCAAAGAATGGGAAGTAGATATACTCGCGTAATAATTATATGTTTTATTTTACATAATTTATAATGAAGTATGCCATATTTGACACACAATCCCAACTTTCTTTTCTGTCGCTAATCTGTCGCTTATCTGCTCATCAAATACATATTCAGGGATTCAAGATAAATTTTATTTGACAACCTGGCTGAAACACAATAGAGATCAGATGTCTATCTCAGTTTTGCGAGATACAGAATGTGGCCGTAACAAGCCGAGGATAACTCATCTTGCCGACGTCTTTTCACTTTATATTCTTTCACAGATTTAATTTTTCTGCGACTCGTGCGAAAAAAATATTGTACCGGTGGTCATTCATTTCCATCGCAAATCTCATGGATATAATGAGTGCTGATAACCTCGAAACTGGTCAGAGTTTTTGCTCAAGGCATCGTGCAATCTTCAAATTTCAAGTAAACGATAGCGTAATAAATGCAGTGATTACATCGTAAGGTGTTTTGTGGAATCGAATTCAAAACCTTTTAAGAAGATGTTACTCGTTCTTATTACATAAATGGTCGCTAGGATGTCCTGGCACTTAATCAAATCCACCGGTAAAAGACAGTGACTACTAATGGGAATTTTCATAATAAACGTACGAAAATGAGATTTAAACATCCAAAGTGAGTTCAAATGGAAGCCAGAGAATGAAATACTGAAGCCGCCATGCCAGAATATTAGTAGCATATTAATTTTCTTGGAGTGAAGAAACCAAATGTCCATATCATGATAACGTCATTGCCTTGTGCCTAAGGGAAGCGTATTTGAATTTCAGTTCCATTATTTTTAGTTACTGGCGGGTAAGAAAACATTTATGGTAGCAATTTCATTGTGAGAAAACAAATTATATTTATGTGTGTTCATAATCCCAGCAATTTCAGTTTTCAAAAAAGAAGTTATTTTTAATCATAAAACAAGATAAATTTACACTATTTCACCAGAAAATCACAAAATATTTTTTAAGCATTGAAATAATTAAATTAGAGATATGAATACTGATGGTGTAGTTTTGTAAAAAGTTTATTAATTTCCTTATTAGTTCTCTCACTTGCACTGTTAAGGCCGTCCCGGCCATGCGACTGAGATATAGAATCAAAGGTTAAAATTCACTTCATGCATCTTCCACAGTTTTTTATGTACGAAGTTCGTAGAGGTCTCATTCGCTTCAGTTTTACAACATAAATATATTTACAGTGTGAAAATACCATTTTTTTGTAGGCAACATATTAAAAAATTTAATTAAATTTAAAAACTCTTCTGTAGTACAGGCTACAAGACATACAAAAGTTTTGGGTGTTCTTTGTTTTACGTTAATTGACGACGATTAAAAAAGTTAATGTTGCCATAGACATAACTTTACTACAAGAAGAGATACATTGCATAGCGCATTTTTGGCTTTTGTTCCCGCCTCTGAGATGGCTTACATACGCCGATCTTGCACGTGAAAACGCGCCTTTGGGCACAGCGTTGCTAGTATTCTACCTGCCAGAACCGGGTCGATATTGTCGCTCCGTTCGGTTCTTGCATTCTTCTTGCGGTGCGAAGTAATGTTCTCCAGGAATAAATATGCCTAAGAAGAACATAATTGCTTACAGATGTAACAACTCACCGGTAAAGTCGCGATCTCGACGTCCAGGATGCCATTTTGTGCTAATATCTTATCTTTCCGCCTACGTCCACTGAGCTTCACTCATCACGTCTTATTTTTCGCTGTCTGCACAATGCAGTAATGCTGTATACAGTCGCATCGTTTATCAGCAGTTGTCCCGCATGCTGCTCACCGCCGCATCACACAGGGAAGTGACACTGCGACGAGCCTGAACTAAACTGTGTTCTAGTGGATTTACGGTGCGTAGTTGTGTACAGAAAATGCAAATGCGACGGGGCATCCCGAACAGTGTGTGCTCCGAACCATTTGGAAATGCTGGCAGGTCCAAGAAAATCGCTGATTCTGCTTTTTCGCTACATGAGCATGATGTTGCGAACATGGCAACCGAAGATCTCAAATTACATAAAGAAAATGCTAGATACCGAAAAACAAAATACCTGATTAAAAATTATCTATTATAACGAAAGTGGTATGAATATATTCGTATTTTCCCTACTTACGAAAAAAAAAAATTATCTGGATTATTATTAACTTTGTTAACCATCTTTAGTTGGCAAAATCCATTATTTTTAATGAATACGAATAGTTTTAGACACTCTGGTTGAAAAGATCTAAAAACTGTATGTCACAGATATGTATATGGTTATTTGCAATAAGTCACGGCTATTAAAGTTGATGACATATTTATATTAGTAGCACATACATGTTACCACACATTCATATACTCCCACCACCGAAGACAGTCGAAAAAAAATCTCTACTAGTCTCGTACAATAAACATGCTACCTCACCGTCCGAGAAACTGTGAACTGTTCAACCAGATGGTTATTCACATGTTATTGTTACACCCAACTTACTTCGGGGTGGGTTGGGGCGAAGTTAGCTCCAAAGTTTCGTCAAAAAGATAACGATCGTTGGCACCCTAACACAATAATTTGCGAATTGCGATGAATTTATAAAAAAAAATAACATATTAATGTAATGTACAATAATGTAGAAAGTCAATTCGGGATATCCATGAGACAAAAATTTTATTAGGCGTAAATGTTATAAACAATTCTGGTAAACAAGAACCCATTAGAAACGGCGAATAACATAACAACGTGTTGTTGACGGCAAAAAAGCACTTTAAAAACAACAATATAAAATTTTTTTACAATTTTAAAGTGCTCAATTAACCTTGAACAGTCTGTTATAAAAACAGTTCACAATAAAGTAAGCACTTTTGAAATGAACTTTTGAAATACGTCACCAACACTATCTGCAGCGGGCACACTGACTGGCATGCGACCACTAAAGTTGGTAATCAGAGACGAAAATTAGTTCCGTGGTTTAGCGTTTAATCAAAAGTGTAAGTGGAACATAAGTGAATTCTGAATTTTTTTTCTCTGCGTTCAGATTTTGATGCACATAAATGCAAGAAACTACAATTTTGTAAAATATTTAATTATGTAATCATTTCACAGTTAAACTTGCCCGACGCATGAATAAAGACCCCAGGCCCGTGACAACGTTAATTTTACATGTGGCGGAAAATACACCACGTGAATATAAGTAGATCTTAAGACTTTCGCCTAACTGGTGCTTAAACTGCGTTGCAGTCTGTTTGAAATATACGCTTTTCCAGGAAACTATTAAACGTGAGTCCTATACGCTGATCTACGAAAGGAATACACATTTCGGGCAAGTGCTGTTAAGTACATCCAAAATGTAACGTACGTTAGAAACACCATTTTTGAACACCCCAAAACGGCTAAAAACGTCATTTTTAAAGCGCTGTATCTCTAAATATACGCATCAGAGCCATACAAAAAACTCAAGGGACCCGCACTACAACTTCCTACATANAAGCGCTGTATCTCTAAATATACGCATCAGAGCCATACAAAAAACTCAAGGGACCCGCACTACAACTTCCTACATATTTTCAACCCAAACAATAATACGGACACCTCTGAATATCCTATAGGTACATGCATGGGGGCGTTGGCGCACGCTCCCACAATACATTATTTAAATTGCGGTCAAACCATAATAAATCCTGATGTTTTGNCATGGGGGCGTTGGCGCACGCTCCCACAATACATTATTTAAATTGCGGTCAAACCATAATAAATCCTGATGTTTTGTAAATATGACCAAATTCTTGGGCCAACCAAATATACCAAAACGGGGCCACTATGATGATGGAGGATTGTTGCAGAACGACAGTGCTCAACCAAGCTTAGTTAATGAGGGAAATTTCAGAGAAACTTTAAGATTTCGCATTGAATCTGGGGACAAAAATCTTCAGGAGCATCTAAAATCATCTTCTTTAAGAGCTACGTATATTAGCAAAACTAACTAAAATATTAAAATAGAAGCATGCGCCGAAGAGATAAAATCTCAAATCTTAGATAAAGTTTGCAAGGCTACATTTTTTAGCATTATATGTGATGAAACCTCAGATACTTCTCACACGGAGTAGCTTCCACTCAGTTTGAGGTACCTCGATGAAGGCGTTATTCGTGAATACCTTGTCGTCTTTATTGATGCAATAAGTGCAACTTCCGATTGTGACGTTGATTGTGTTTCTTACAGTTCCGATGTTGGCTGTAATGAAAAAGGAAGATAAAGTAGAGCCTATATTAACTGACTTAGCTCTGAGAAATATCGCTGTTAATATTCTTACTGAAACTCTCCGCCTGGATTTGGCATACTGAGTTGGCATTGGAAATTAAGGTTATTCTACAGTGGCTTCTAAGGTATTTGGCGCGGTTAGTAAAATTATTTAATTTGCACCTCATTCTGTTAGGGCCCCTTGCAATAATAATGCATTAAATCTGTCGATTTCAAAATCCTCAAACGTACAAATTTACCGAAATTTCGTGACGCTTGTTAAATCAGTAATTGCCTCCTTTAACAAGACACTAAAAAGATCTTTGGTAGTTGAGACAGCACTAGGAACTGAATTAGGCTTGCAGTCTTTATGTGAAACAAGATGGGTTGAACATCATGATTCCATCATTCGTTTTTGCGATGCTCTTCCTAAAGTTATCAATGTTATTGATAAGATATCTGAGTGGAAAGATGCTAAGACATCATCAAAAGCATCAACCTTTGTGCATTCTCTATGTAGCAGTGATTTCGTTATATATCTCTTATCTCCGATTGAAGTACTTTTATATATAATCCCACTAAGCTGTTTGCTCCAAACAAAATCACTTGATCTTCAAAGGGCTTCTTACACACCACTGCTGATACTATAAACTCTTAAATATAATCGTGAAAAATCATGTAAATGATTTCAGGAAAGTATATGTGGAATGTGAAACTTACGCCTCTCAGCTTCGTTGTAGTATTCTCAAGCCCCGAACAGTCAGAAAGCAGACATGCAGAGAAAATCATCCATCATGAACATGCGAAGAATATTATCGGAAGTCAATTTACACACCAATGTTAGATTGTGTGGTGTTCGATCTTTCAGCTATATTTTCAGAACCATTTCTACAGTCTTTAAACTTAAGACTTCTGATGCGACGTAGTATTTTAAAACAAAATACATACATCAAACGAACGTATGGAACAAGAAATGAAGTCACTTGCAAGAAAATACAATTTCCTTTTGCAACATGATTCTTCATCAACATTTTCTGAGATATATCTTCTTGGGGAATTTAAATCATGAGAAGCCAAATGGATAACACATAAAAAGACCAAGGAAATACCAGGGACAGTGCTTTAAGTATATAAGTGTATTTAAGTATTGATTCTGACGCTGACATATTCCCTACAATTCGTGTGCTACTGCGAATTCTGCGTACTATTTCGTTCAGTGTTGCTACAGCCGAACGATCTTTTCCCATTCTCCGGCGAGTCAAATCTTGGGTTAGATCAAGAATGACTGAGTAGCAGTTGAATGGTCTTTTCCTGTTACATGTACATAAAGGCTTGAAAATTTACCATTAAAACGTTATAGACACATTTGCAAAAAAGAACGTTTGGCGACTTGAATTTGTAATGTATCTGAATTGTTTTGCCACAAGTATCACAAATCAATTATAATATTGTAACACGTAGAATAGAATGGTCTTTGTCTGATGTACATAGACACTTGAAAATTGACCCTTAAAAAAGCATAAACAGATTTGCCAAAGAGAAATTTCGGCGCCTTGAATTTTGTAAGGTAACTGAATTATTTTGCCACATGTATCATAAATCAATTAAAGTAGTTTTCACGCGTAGAATAGTAATATCAATAATGTGTTTTATTCTTGTAATTAATGCCAACCCCCCTTCCCCTCTGAAGATGAAGCCTGCGTCCTCCCCTGATTCATGCTCAATACACACTGGACTTACTGTGGGCTAATGATTCGCAAACCATCTTGATGGTATCTTGTGATTGGTACACGTTACTGTAGCTGAACAAAAATCGTACAATCCATTGGCTGCGACAACGAAACAAATGTTGTGTTGACTTAATTACAGCAAGTGTCGTAACATTTCTCGTTATTAACAACTGAAATCGTAAACTGAAGTGGTCCTGAAAGGTTTACAAAATCTCCTCTAGGAACTAAATAAAAAAAAATACACCTAAGCAGCCGTAAGGGTCTGTGAATCAGGCGTGTAACGAAGTAGATGGGTCCATTAAGCGCCATAACCGTGAAGCTGCAGGAAGGAATGCGAGGGACGCATTGAGTCGCAGTATTATCTCGGAAATAACCGGGGAATGGCGGCCGANGAAGCTGCAGGAAGGAATGCGAGGGACGCATTGAGTCGCAGTATTATCTCGGAAATAACCGGGGAATGGCGGCCGAGATGTAACAGCTGAGGGATTCGGTCTTTCCGCTGGCGGGTCCGAGCTCACAGTCGATTGCCCCGTCCAAGAGGAAGAGTGAGGGAAGGGGGGAGGGGGAATAGTGATGGCTTCTGACGACTTCCGAGCTTCAACTTCATCCTCTCTCCGCAAACCCCCCGCCACTTCCCATCTCACCACATCCTCCCCAATCCTTCGGGCACTGACCCACATCCTGCGTCGTCGCCTCCCCGCAGGGGGAGGATACGACGGACCACGTCATGTAGCTCTATTTTATCATTTTCTCTTTCGTCGTCGGAGTGGGTCGAGAAGCCAGCTACCTCGGGAGTTTGGCCCGGGAAGCCGGGCTTCCTCTCGAACGACGCGATACAGTCTTGCACGCCGGAGTTCTGACAGCTCCAGTGTTCCGGCGAACTCTTCGCGCCGCCGGATCCCTGCAGCTCGTCTCGTCTTGGCGTCGTACCCGCGCCGGGAAACGGAACTGAGGCAGGTTGCTGTCTTCGTGCTCGGAGTGGCTGTCTCCGTCGCAGCAGTCACATGACCTCGAGGTTCACAATGCACGCCAACACACGCCATTTACAATTGTACGGTTAACACATTTTCTCAAAGACGATATAATCATTTCCATAGAATTTGTCACACCCGTCACAATTTACTCTTGCTTAAATTGCCCTGTATTAAGTTTAGCCGATATATTACTTAAGTGTGTTTTCCAGTTGTTTTTTTTTTCTTAACAAATGATTGTATAATCTTATTTATTGGACGAATTAACAACGTGTATTTGTAAATTTAATTTAGTTTTGTACTTCGCCAACTTTAGGGCTAAAAAATTTACTGCATTTAAATTATCTAAACACCTCCATATTTATTTTAATGGTTTTAATTTTAAATACGTAAATAAATCAAGTTTTAATAATACACAAATGATGTATCCAACGTCGAAATAAATACATAAAAATTTAAACAGCACTAAAATATTATTAACATGTATTTTGACTTTATGGCATAGTAATTTTAAGCTATTAATGATATATGTGAGTGTGGCATTATTGTAAGTTAAAACTATTTGTTTTAGGAACCACTGGAATTTATGATCTACAATTTAAATTTTCCGTATAGAACCGAACAGCCGCACAATGTGCAAACAAGTGACGATTGAAGTGTTCCAAATTGAAGCTTTCAAACAACAAATCACGAAATTAAAATATACAAAAGTACCAAACCTATTATTGTATCACAGTAAAAGGCCATTTTCAATATTTTAATTAGTTTTCCTTCTGTGGAGAAATTTGGCAAACCTGCTGCATTTTTTATAATGAGAACATTTCTCCAGTATTCCTCTGGCAGCTTGCAGGGATCCAAGTCATTTTCAGAATGGTCCAGCAATGAATATTCGCGCCACTCTGCTTATTGCGAATCCACAAATTGGTTAAGAATGTAAAATCTTTGGAAAATTGGAGCCAATAATTGTAATTGAAATGACTGAGATACTGCTGGATCAACAATAGAGATCATGCTGAAAAGGGGTTCAGTAAATATAAAACAGATCCGCTTGTGTAGCTCCTTTGCTAATTCTATGTAATTGCATAGGCAATATTGAAAGAAATACTGAGAGTCATTCTTCACTCCCCTGCGCTCGAATTCCTAAGTAAATAGTTTCAGGGTCCACAAATTACATTTTGTTCTTCATATTTGACATCTTCAACATTAGTTTATTTTTCATCGTCAACATGCAATTAGTTACTATAAATGTTTCTCATCAACCTTTATAACACTGGTTTTAGCGTATGAAGTCTCGGCGCTTCAGATTGAAATGTGGTATTGAAGTCAGTAAGAAGACCTAACACATAACACATCAACTCAAGGTATAGTACAGTAAAGGGATTGTCCATAGTTACGAGCATTTCTTACAGTGTTTTTTATGCATCGTTGAAAAGTGTTTCTCTTAAGTAGAATTTTATATTTGAGTATTGCTCAATAACTCGGTCAACACAGTTTAAGTGATAACCAACGAGTAGCTGCAGGAGACAGAATTTTGTGAATTTCCAAGGGAAAAAACTTCTGAAATTCTCTGAATTTTTGTTGCCTGGAATAACTGCGGTTAAAATAACAGCACAAGTTAGACATTTTTTTTTGCAATTTCCGAGTCTGGAAAAATGTCGGCACGCAAAGGTTCTAGTGTGTCCATCAAAAGAAAAGGCAAATAATTTGTCACCAGAAACCCTGCTAGTTTCAGTTCTGTCCTCCCAACTTTGTCCTGCATTTCCGAATTGACCACGTGTGTCAGTTTCTGTGTTATTGTGATATTTTTAATATTTTGATTGGTTGTTTCTGAATTACTGTGACGAAAAATTTCACAAACTCGTGTACTCTAATATTAGTATCACAGACTTTACAATATGCAATATCATGCGATACACCTCTCTTGGTATCTTNAATATTAGTATCACAGACTTTACAATATGCAATATCATGCGATACACCTCTCTTGGTATCTTTAGGGATTTTCTGCACTAACCAGTCTTTAAAAAGTGGATCGGAAACCCACGCACTATTAAAAATACATAAAAAAATTTTTTTTTTAACCCGTTTCTGTTTTTTCGTCTCAATAGATATTTCAAGTGTTTTTTTCTAGACTCCTGTGAAATGTCAGTTTGTTCCGTAATTTTTCTAGGACCTTTACCATCAACCACATATGTTTCACCGCCCATTTATCCACCATGGAGGCTCCTGTCTAATAATGATAACATGCAACACACTCATTCCCACTACATGAAACACACAGGTCCCCGGCAAACTTAATACGGTTGGTAATATTTTCATTACAACACACAACTTTAGTTTAGACCGTACCCAAGAACGTCTTATTTTATAGTGCATAAGACTGTTCGATGGTAGCTTGGTCATGCAGACAGTATGTAATTCTGCTAATCCCCAAATATGCAATCCCATGATCGACAACACCCTCCCATACTTTCTCTTAGAAAGGTATATTTTCCCATTGTTGTAAAAGTAGTTTAGAAAAAACAATGATTAAAATTACACTCATATCCACACAAATGTGGGAAACACGATAAATTAAACGCCTGCTTTAGAATTACACGCATTTCGTAGATTTACACGCCATTTGGCAACCCTGGTCCGTTTCCCTCTGGCAGTTCTCTGTCTTGTCCACCCCCTATTCCGGCTCTCTCCCCCCTTTCCATTAACCACTTCCGCCAGGCCATTAAAACCCTCCACGTAAACACGGAGTACGTTAGCAGTAATAGCGCCCCACAGGAAATGATGGCTGACCCGTCACTCTCCTCTAACTTCGCGGGGTGCAAAGAACATTCTCGCCGGTTCGAGACACGTGTCAACCACGACACACATGTATTTATTGTAGGCTGTGCACAAAGAACTGGGGACTATGAAAGCCCTGCTTAAGATCTACTTGCATGAACAATGAATATTCCTCCACCATATGTATAATGAACATTGCTATAAGTCTCGTCACTTTATTCATGCGACAGTTAAAAGAAATAATGAAATTATTAAAAAAGAAAATATTTTACAAATATACTGACTTTACATTTATATGCAATAAAAGAAAAACACAAGAAAAATAAGAATACATAATATTAATATTCACGAATATTTACTTTACTCTTTTAATTCAACGTTAAGACACGGGACTACTTTCCCTACATCGATACCAACTAAACTGCGCGAACGCTAGTCACTGCGCCGAATAAATACATGCAGTTAGAAACAATAATATATCTCAAAGGTTGATTTAAAAAGAGCTTAGTTAATCGCAAATAGCCTATAAAAACATGATATTGAAAAGAGTTTTAAGAATAAATCTTTTCGCACAGAATATTTACCGTGGTGTAGGGAAGTGAAGTCTGTATTTTATTTCATAACGGGGTAATAATTTTGGTTTGAAAAATGCAGAAATTTTGTAATTATAAAATAATATGTATTGTTTAATTTAATGCATAATTACTTTTCTGTTACCACAAATCTTTTCACCAGCGTCTGTTTTACTAGTTCAACAACTTCTAATGATTAAAAAATATGTTTCACTTCATATATCATTAACAGCAGATATTATTCATTTTTAAATCATCTATCTCAAGACATTTTTAATGAACTGAACTTGATGCATAATCAAATAAAATATTGTTTAGGTGAAATTGTTCGCTTTGCGAACTGAGGATATAAAATAAAATTTCGTTATCATCTTTTATATTATATCCCGAAAACTACTGGACCAATTTTCCTAAAATTTGGCACGTAAGAAATACTACGAGAAGCCAGATAAATATGAATAATTACATTTTATTTACGATTTATTTTCAAAATGGCGGCCATATTAATATTTCGGGTTTGTAATTACTATACCGTTTGTTCAATTGGAACCGAATTTTGTACGCTGACAGTATCTGTTACAAGCATCAAATACGCAGAAAAACAACACATTTTTCCCGCGATTTTCTAAGATAACGCTACATAAATTAATTAAGTTTTTGTGTAATTTCCCGGGAAAAGGATTGAGTGTTTCCAACCAAATTTGGCAATCAAATATTACTGCTGCAGTTGATATGTATAAATAATATTCTTTACAGAGTTAGGTGATATTACATTAGTATGCTTGCGAAATAACGATTCTGATTAACACTAACAATGTTGGTATTCACAAATGTAATAATAAGTATGTGAAAAATGTTATTAGGTGTTTCGATGGAATATTAAAGAACAACGTTAACATCACAAATATTTTCAGAAAATTTTAATTAAATTAACTAATATTTGAATAAAATATGTGTTCAGAAAATCATGATAACAGTTGTTACTTGAACGTAGTGAAAACCTATGAGACGCAAGAAAAAAATCTATGTCATTTATAAAAAGTAATATCAAGTCAACCTTACGAAGAAATGCAGCAAAATTTAGCAATTCACATAATTACATCATGAAAATGTATTGTACAAATTAACGCAGTCAACACCTTCGTTCTTATTTCAGGAACCATGCATTTAGTTTAACGGCTGTTTTATTCAATGGGACCAAAATAATCCTTCTTTTACCGATACAGCAACCAATCCTGTTTTATACAGGAATTTTGTTACTATAAATAGGGTGATAGGGGAAATCCCTCCCCCCCTTTGCACACCAAATTGATTAAAGAAAAAAAAACAAGTCCACATTCTAGGGTTGGCTGGGACTTCATTATCAGATTTCTAAATAAGTCGTCTCTCTGAAGTCAAGAGATTGAGCCTGCCAGTCGCACAGGCAAAACTGTATGCATCCTGTAAGTCACGTGTTAGCAATTTGTGGCCCCTGTTATTAATTTTCCTAGAAATAAACTCAAATTAATAGGTATATGATGATAAAGAAGGTGTTAACAGAAAGAAACCTTTTTAGTTTTGAACAATAATAAATGGTCGCATTGATGATAACTGTCGTCAGAATTCCTTCACTGCGTCAACAACATTATCGTTTCTTAACTGACATCGGATACAAGCTACAGATACTCGAACTGGTGGTAGAGAACTAATGGGATTATTAAATTTATTAGACTTCGAAGAAAGAAAAACTAAACCTGGAGAGTGCATAAAACCCAAAGAAATTGACTTATTTCTGGAATTATTGACAGATCGTTAGAAATAAATGCACTGGGTAAATGTCTGACAATTAACGTTTGTAAGAGACGTCTTCTGTGAGTGGAGCTCTTTAACCATTGTTCGTTTTACCATTCGACTTCATCTGTGACAGTTCCGCTACTCTGGCAGTGAATGTCTATGACACGTCTGTTAACAGATAAATCAAGACAATAATACATCGTTTAGTTACTGGAGATTCTATAATGCGTGGTTTTTCGTAAATGTACATGCAGAAAACTATTTATTAATTTTTTATTTTTCATTGCAACACAAATTGTCTGTTCTAAAACATATTGAACTACCTGATAAATTCGTGATTAAACTTAGAATACATTTTATAAGGTAATAATAATGTAAATTTTATTAAAATAAAACGTATGATGCAGTATATTCAAAGTTTACGTGAAGCTACACAGCTCAGCAACATGGCAGAGGTTCTGCTATAAATAAGGAACTAGAACCAATAATGTCACCATATAATGTGTAAAATACATATAATCACTTCAAGTGAAAATTGTAACTATTTTTCTGTACGTTATACCTAAGTCAGAAGGGTTGTGATTTTTTTTATCTCTATAAAAATGGGGTTGACATCTTGGTGACAGCTTGAAAGAAACATTCCTCAGTTGTCAGCAAGATCACAGAGGGGTATCACGCAGACCATATGTAATTAAGAGGCCCGTGTAAGTAAATCTTAATTTTGAACTCTGTGAATTAAGCCACTGAAATATCTTTATTTGTTGAGGGGTTACATTAAAATTTTTCTCTATGAATGCATGCATTTTTAAATGTAAAAAATTTTGAAGTCGTCGCCCATTTATCCGGGTATAGTTTTTATTCACTAGTAACAAGAAATTTCTATCAAATTCTAAAAATTATGAAAGTTTATTAGCAAAACTTTAGGATAAATACAGTAACTAAATTACAGAAGAAAGCAAACATACATATTTGTGCACTGTAGCTTAACGGACTCCCTAGAGATGTCTTCCACGTTTTAGGTCAAGAAGCGCGTGAACGATAAGGGCGACACTGCCTCATGCATCAAGTTCCCCACCGCCGCTGCGCGCAGGGCTTTTAACTGGTATGCAGTGTTCTCATCGTGCTGCGTGTATCTAATATAACTTTGTTGGGGGAAAGTGTGTTGCAAGGCTCAGAGCATGCCTCTCGAGCACTTCTCTATGTATACAACGCGTATACAGTGCTCTGAAAAAGCCGGAGTGCTCCAAAATCCTGTTTTCTACTGTGCATAATGCCTTAAAAATAACCGACAGGCATAATCTGAAATGTGCGTTCATTTAGTAGATCAGAACATTCGACGCACGTTTAGTATTATCTTAAAAAATACCTGGATTTCTGACACACTGCAGCGCAGTTCAATCGCAGGTATAGCAAGCCTACTAAAAGAGGATAAATACACAACATTTTGTATCTATAAATTTTTGACCATTGTTCCATTTGTAAATATGTGACAAATTTTTGTCGNCCTCATGCATCAAGTTCCCCACCGCCGCTGCGCGCAGGGCTTTTAACTGGTATGCAGTGTTCTCATCGTGCTGCGTGTATCTAATATAACTTTGTTGGGGGAAAGTGTGTTGCAAGGCTCAGAGCATGCCTCTCGAGCACTTCTCTATGTATACAACGCGTATACAGTGCTCTGAAAAAGCCGGAGTGCTCCAAAATCCTGTTTTCTACTGTGCATAATGCCTTAAAAATAACCGACAGGCATAATCTGAAATGTGCGTTCATTTAGTAGATCAGAACATTCGACGCACGTTTAGTATTATCTTAAAAAATACCTGGATTTCTGACACACTGCAACGCAGTTCAATCGCAGGTATAGCAAGCCTACTAAAAGAGGATAAATACACAACATTTTGTATCTATAAATTTTTGACCATTGTTCCATTTGTAAATATGTGACAAATTTTTGTTGGACGACACGGAATAAAGAATAGTTTCACGAGCTTTAATTATTTGCTACAACTTCACCAAATATTAATTTTTGACTGGTAAAAGTCGGGAACAAATAAGTGACACAATGAATAGTTAAAAAATAGTGACTTTAGATAATGACCAAATCAACGCCCAATGCCCTGTCTATCTGCCATATATATTTAAAAATGTGTAACGCAGATTGTTGCAAGAATTTCGTAAATCCAAGATGGCGCAGATTGATACATCTTTAGGGATTTCTATTGAAAATTCAATAAACCAATGACTAAATTTACGAAGTGTTTAACTGCTGGTGAGAGACATTGAGCTATCAGAACTAGCTGAATGTTCTGAGGAGAGGACAAAAAAAAAATGCATTACATTCCTGCGTTGTTAAAGGTAGAGATTTATAATCGTGCAGATTTATCCTAGAGTGAATTTCTGTTAACATTGTGGAAAAATCTTGCAAGCCGAATTACTCCATAAGTGTAAATTCAGGACGACGTCGGAAATTTAAGTCCGGATGAGGGCCCTATTCCAGGTGCCAACATGGTCACTGAAATATGAGACCTTGCATGTACGAGAAAAATATTATAAAAAAAGTTCGCGATAAAGTGAGCACTTTTGAAATGAACCTTAGAAATATATCAATGCTCCTATCTGCATATGTTTTAACGGGCGCACCGAGTGACATGCGNCTTTTGAAATGAACCTTAGAAATATATCAATGCTCCTATCTGCATATGTTTTAACGGGCGCACCGAGTGACATGCGCCCAGTAAAGTTGGTAACGGCGGAGAAAAGTAGTTCCATATCTTAACGTGGATTAAAGAGTGTTAGGTGACCATTTGTGATAACTTCAGTTATTTCTTACGCTTAAAGCTTTCTAAATGCACCGAAATGTAAAAATTTGCATGATTGTAAAAAAAAATTCCTTTTCCAACAATTTGACAGTTTCACTTGACCAGTGCATAAATGAAGTAATGCCGCCCATGGCAACGCTATTTTTTACGTAAGGCGGAAGAATACACATCGTGGATACAAGTAGATTTTAAGCAGAGCTTTCAAAAGTTCTCAGTTTAGCGTGAACAGCCTATACCTGATAAAACTTTCTTTTTTAAGTTGGCCGCCTATTTAAAAGAATGAAGCACATCTGAGGCCGAAAAGCGTTGAAGCGCTAGGGGTGACCTAGACATGCTCATCAGCTCTCCTATCGCCTCTACCCGCAAAGCACTGAACTGGCGTGCAGTCTTGCCGTCGATAACGCGCCTCTATGAGATTTTATGCGGAGACCCTACCATGTTATGAAGTAATAATAATAATAAACGTTTGATGCACGTCCCTAATCCTTTTATAATGTTTTGTACCGGAATGATCATGCCTAAAAATGGCCAAGAAAACACCTGTTTGAGACATTTTCACCATCACGAAATCATGGTTTAGAGATAAATAGGGGAAATGAAAGACGTATACAGGCGCGTGACGGTTTTTAAATACTATTCGTAAGCAGAACTTACTAAGAGACGTTGGACAATTTTTTTAGCCTACTTTCCAAAGGAAAAAAAGGCTTATGAGATCACTTTCCTGCTTGTGTCTCTGTGTGTGTGTGTGTGAGTGTAAATGTGTGTCTGTGTGCGTGTATGTGTGTGTGCCTGTGTGTTTGTCTGTGCATGGTGTCCCCNTTTATAGTTTTTTCACAACGCTGGACACTTAGTTTCAAAATATGGTGAACTGTCATATCTCGGAAACCATTAAACCGATTTTAACCAAATATTGTATGCTGGCAGCACAAGTAGAAATTATTAAATTAAGAGGCGAATATTCATGTTTTTCCTGTTTTTTGGAAGATAGCGCCACATGGAAAAATGAAGCTTCTACGTTATATCTCGAAAACTACTTAAAATATTTTCGCCAAATTTAGACTCGTAAGAAATACTATTATTTGCCAGAAAAATGTCAGTAATTGAACTTAATTAGGCACTTATTTTAAAAATGGCGGCCATATGAATATTAAATGTTTATTTGGTGAATCTACTATACCGTTTGACCTATTTGAACCAAATGCTGTACACTGCCAGTATCTATTACAAGCATAAATTAAGCATAATACAACTCATCGTCCGCATTTTGTTNACCAAATGCTGTACACTGCCAGTATCTATTACAAGCATAAATTAAGCATAATACAACTCATCGTCCGCATTTTGTAAGGTAGCACTACATAAATTTATCAAGTTTTGTGTAATTTCTCGGGAAACAATACAGAGATTCCTCCTACCAAATATGGCAATTAAGTATTACTGCCACAGTTCATATGTACAAATATGTTTCAAGAAAGTCAGACACTTNTCCTACCAAATATGGCAATTAAGTATTACTGCCACAGTTCATATGTACAAATATGTTTCAAGAAAGTCAGACACTTATTTTCAAAATTGCGGACATCTAGATATTGTATGATAGAACGCTATATCTTCGACTTAACATTTTATGCTGGTAGTATATATAACAAACATTAAATGTGTCTACAATCAGCCTCTTTTATCCTCCAATTTGTATGATAGTGCCACACGATTAGATCAAGTTTTTGTGTCATATGAAGGGAAAAAATTTTCCGATTACTTTCCAAATATGGCAAACAAGTAGTACTGTGGTAGGAAATAATAACTATTATGTTTAAGGTACGTCAGAAACTTATTGTAAAAATTGCGGCCTTATAGCTATTTTAGTATTGTATGTTACATCGTCGAAACCATGTTATTAATTCCAATGAATATTTGTATGATGTCTGTATATATATATGTGTATATAACAATCGAATATATAAGCACAAAATATATTTTCTCGGCCATTTTGTAAAACAGAATTGCTTGACAAATTGAAATTATGTGATCTCCGAAATAACAACCGATTTTTACGAAATTTGGCAAACAATTAGCAGTATGGCAGGCTAGGTAAACTAATACATTAGGAGTGAGTCAGCAATACATATTATCAAAATGGCAGCCANATTAGCAGTATGGCAGGCTAGGTAAACTAATACATTAGGAGTGAGTCAGCAATACATATTATCAAAATGGCAGCCATACAATAATTTTAGCTACGAATTTTTTTTTCTACGAAACTGTTTACATCCGAAATTTATGCTCCGAATCGTTCCTCCATGATGCAGTTGATTGTAAGCTAGCTTAATTTCACGAGTTTTTCTGAATCCAAATCCCGGGTAAGTAACTCGTTTATTTTAATTGCCTGTGTACTTTTTCACATTTTTCTCGTTTCATCTCTAATGATGTTACTGTGACTGAGACGTCAATGACTACCTACTATCTAAGATTTTAAGAACTTTAGTAAAATTTATTTGCACCCATGTAGAGGAAAGTAGACTCGTTAGTTATCAGAGTCTTCTTGTTAAATAAAACGTTTCCTGCTGGAGCTCTGCACAT
This sequence comes from Clitarchus hookeri, assembly GCA_002778355.1. Classification (NCBI taxonomy): domain Eukaryota; kingdom Metazoa; phylum Arthropoda; class Insecta; order Phasmatodea; family Phasmatidae; genus Clitarchus; species Clitarchus hookeri. The sequence goes on from NQII01008222.1 coordinate 22,814, forward strand.
CGTTCGGTGGCCTACCCAACTGGCGACCTTGTNATTAGCAGTATGGCAGGCTAGGTAAACTAATACATTAGGAGTGAGTCAGCAATACATATTATCAAAATGGCAGCCGTACAATAATTTTAGCTACGAATTTTTTTTCTACGAAACTGTTTACATCCGAAATTTATGCTCAGAATCGTTCCTCCATGATGCAGTTGATTGTAAGCTAGCTTAATATNGCTCAGAATCGTTCCTCCATGATGCAGTTGATTGTAAGCTAGCTTAATATCACGAGTTTTTCTGAATCCAAATCCCGGGTAAGTAACTCGTTTATTTTAATTGCCTGTGTACTTTTTCACATTTTTCTCGTTTCATCTCTAATGATGTTACTGTGACTGAGACGTCAATGACTACCTACTATCTAAGATTTTAAGAACTTTAGTCAAATTTATTTGCACCCATGTAGAGGAAAGTAGACTCGTTAGTTATCAGTGTCTTCTTGTTAAATAAAACGTTTCCTGCTGGAGCTCTGCACATCGTTCGGTGGCCTACCCAACTGGCGACCTTGTNGTCTTCTTGTTAAATAAAACGTTTCCTGCTGGAGCTCTGCACATCGTTCGGTGGCCTACCCAACTGGCGACCTTGTTAAACAAGGTAGATTTTCATTTCCGCGACAATGCCCCGTAGTGAAATATTGCGAATCTCTGGTCATCAATCATACGCTGCTTCCTGTGACATTGCAGGCAATAAGATAGTTGTAATAACGTGGTATTAATTTTGTTGGTGAACTGTACGATATGATTGATGGTTCGCTGACCACCCGGCTAGGGGTCAAGGGTATGTACGGCTATCTAGTTAAATTGCGAATAACACCACGGTTATTATAGCGTTAACTATCTCATAGCTTTCCAAAAAATAACGTTATAAATTTTGCTAGTTTCGTGTCCATACACGGTTGCCCTTCGTACTAATATAATATTGATCTCACAATTTAAAATTAGTTTTCCATCATATTCTGTTCCTCTTCTCTTTGCGCAAAAATCCTGTTTTTTTTTTTTACATATCGGGGTTTTAATTTCTCTTTTACGAGTCCTCATTAGTATAAAATTCAGCGAACCAGAAATTCTATAAAAGGACCCTGGTTGACATGCTCTTCAGAGGATATACCGAGTAAATGGTAATTTTCCAGTTTTTAATATTGATTCTGTCCGTAACTCCACAACTGCGCGCATTTTCCAATTATAAATAAGTCAAAGAACGTGAAAGGAAATTTTGATTGAAGATTGGAGTATTAAAAATACATTGGACTAAAAACTGTCAAGTCAATGTNAAGAACGTGAAAGGAAATTTTGATTGAAGATTGGAGTATTAAAAATACATTGGACTAAAAACTGTCAAGTCAATGTGGAGAGAATACTATTCATAGAATGAAATAACTGATACTTGATATGGGCCCATTACGAATTCGGAAAATAAAAATGTTTGGTTAAAATATGAAATATAACTAGGCCTTGATTCCCTTATCATCAGGCATATTTTATTTTTATACTTTTGATTACTTTGTAAGTATCCCTCTGTCGAAATCAAGGTATATTCAGATTGTAAATTACATGAAGTGCAGTTACTCGAAAATAATATTCTGCAAAAAAAGTCACTAACAATTAAAAAAAAATATTTTTATTATACAACTTGTTACATTTAAAATAAATCTCAACCGGCCTTCAGTTGTAATCTTTGAAATCAATCATAACGTCGAAATTCTCAACATCTCAAATGTTTTATTAAAGTCGTTCTTCTTTACCCACAAATTCAACAAATCATTAATTAATCAATTTAAATACAGTTTAACTAATATTCAACAAGTGCAGACAATAATTATTCAAAATTACTAACATCTTGCATCAATTGTATTAAATATTAAATAATTAAAACTTTCGTAAAAAACGACTCACGTCCATCCTTGGAGGTGGTGAGAATTGTTCTCAAGAAAAAATTACTTATATTTTTTATCTGCCTTACTTATGTTGTCTCCTGTACTCCTATTGGCTGTCGTCTGACAATGACACATCTATCCGCCAATCAGCAATGGCGAAGCGAGAGACAACCAGGATAATTTTCTATATTACTTTTGTTTAAAAAACATTTAATGCTAACAACCCTGTAGAAAAAAAATTAGGAAAAAAAAAAAGAAATATAAATACTGAATACCATCAAGAAACAAATGAAAAAATCTTACATATAATCTCTATGTCAATAAACTATTAAAATAACAAATTATTATACTGATACTAATATAATAAAGCGTAATTTTGAAATGATATTTAATGAAGTGATGACATAAGCAAGTACTCTGTAACTTTATATAATTAAAATATTTATAATCAACGGAAAACGTTACCTCTTAAAACTGCAATGTTACAAACTTAAAAAAAAAAGTTTAATTTATTTCAAGTCTCTTTATACTAATGTTTACCTTTTAAACACTTCCTCTAAAAATTTAATTTTCAGACTTGGAGAATGTGGCCAAGAAAATTATCCCAGTTATAAACTAGTTGAGAATCACTAACTTCTTGTAGGTTCTAAGTAGTTCATAGTGCAAAAGTTGCAAAGATAAAAATATATAAAAAAAGTTAATACGTATTTGTATTTTTTCATTATACATATAAAATTTATGAAACTATTTACATAATGGTTTACAGCGGTCTGGAAAAATAATTTTGCTAAACTTCTTTGAAGAATGAGAGAGTTTACAATATAATAAAATATATTTATAGAGGCTGTTCACGGTAGTATGAGCACTTTTGAAAGCCCTGCTTAGTACCTAACTTTCTCTTCATTTTGTACCATACCGCCATACGTAAAATGTACATTGACAATAGTCCTAGTGAATATTAATGCTTCATTTAAGCGAAAACATAAAGGTGTTGTGACCCTTAATGTGTTGATAATACGCCATTTCGTAATTGAATGTGAATAAAGCAGAAAAATCACCAAATTTACTAGCCGTAACATTACAACCGGACTACAACATTAAAATTTCCAACTATTTTCCCTGAGTACGCTGCTAGCTAAAAACACGGACCCTAAAGGCCAGTGTGTGTAATACCATCTATTCTGCTTAAGACAATAATATCAAAAGTGCTCACTTTACCGTNGGACCCTAAAGGCCAGTGTGTGTAATACCATCTATTCTGCTTAAGACAATAATATCAAAAGTGCTCACTTTACCGTGAACAGCCCGTGTAAACAAGGTTGTGTTGTTTAACATATGCGCGTGATATTCTGTACATAAAATTATCACGAGGTTCGTAAAAAAGATAAATCCTTAGTTAATATTTTTTTCAACACATAAGAACGTTAACCCGGCCTTAAGAACATTCCATAAAATAAATAGAGAAATGTTATTCAAACCAAAACTCTACATAAAACAGAATTTTAATCTGAAATTCTTCAAAGGCTTGGCAACACCCTTTTTCTTAGTTGGTCATTTTCGTGTCATAGTTTCAGTTTCAGAGATATTATTTCAAACATTTAGTTACAGAAAATTTACAATTTACTAGTTTTTTAATATTTGTGTATCAAATTTTCAATCTGTTTTATTTCCTGCTTACGAAAATACAGAAACGCATCTACAAAATATAAATACGTTCTCGAATTTTTACAAGCAGATAAAACACAATTTAAATAACGCAAAAAAAAATTATAAAACTCGTAAAATGTAAATTTCCTGTAATCGTAAATAGTAAGTTACTACTATGAATCCGAAATTATGACGCGAAAACGAAGAATTTCTGCACAACGGGTGAAGTCCAGTCTCAAGCAATTGCTAGAACACATTATCTTTATTGAATGCACTATTTGTTCGAGATTGCTGACAACATTCACTGCACCCTTAACATATGTGTATTAAGATTGGTGTTGTATACTGTAAAAAATATACATTCTAAATTTTGGTTGTACTTGGCAGTTTTGTCTAAACATTTCCGACTCTCTAAGATGATAACTTCGCATAGTAATTGCGGAAGTAATGAATTTACTTCCTGTCCCACCGAAAATAGAAATCACCCCAACCATTTATAATAACGTAGCTCGCTCTATTACCTAACATTGTTCAAGGAAGTATTTTCAGTAGTATTCATTGTGGTCTTTTTTTCCCCGTTCTCACCCCGAGAAAACCCGACTTTTCGCTTCCTTGGCCAACAGGGCCAAGTCTCTCGATAGTCACATGCAATGTCAACGCCAGCCAACTGCCAGCAACTTTCAACAACCTTTCACCAGATTTATTCTCCTATTCTCTTTACTGAGAGAACTTTTATTCAAAAAGATTAAACGCCAATGTTCTAGGTAAGATGTTATGTCAGGCATAAAATGAATATTAACCGTACTCCAGAATTACGCACTAATAAATACTTCCTGTCCGACATTTCCGGCCACGTCGCGTCGTCTAGGATTGGCACACCAACTGAGCCAATAAGGAAGCAGTGACGTCACAGCTCAAGTACCGGCCCACATCACCGGAGCTAGGTTCAGTCTTTATTCTGCAGACGGACGGCGTGGTCGTGTTGCTGTACTCGTGGTCGGTGATCGTGCTTCGGTCCCCATCGGCCCTCGAAGACCACCGTCGACGGCCACCAGTTACGCCGGGCGATCCACGTACTCGCCCCGGCCAGCCAGCACAGCCGAACAGCGATGAAAAACATCATCCACGGTAGGGTTTGACGTCTTGTAGATTTTCTGGTGCAGCCTGGTAAAAATGTAGTTTTCCGATACAGGAAAATCGTCGGTGCCAGACATGAGGCGACCAGGCGCCTCACCCCGTTATCTGATATTATGTAATTCTTTGTACTGGATGCTCATGCAAGTCAACAGAAGTTTCTACCCGTAGAAGGTGGATGAGATGCGCACAATAAGCGAGAAACAATGTGGGTTGATGTGGTGACCATCATATCTGTCGTGTTCCAGTGCACATGGGAACAAACCCAGAGCCGTTTTGAGCTGTGCAGTGTTACCAACGGCATTAAAACTAAACTTCGAATAAGTAATGTTTGGTTGCACCTGTCTACAGCCGGTCACCTACCAAATGAGTACTTTTGAAGGCGCTGCTCATATCCTGCTTGCCTGCCGTTTATCGTTCCATTAAACGGAATTATGAACACTGTTATGAGATGGCTGAATGAAATCCAGACGTAAATGAAGTGACAAAATAAAAACTTTTGCGAACATAAATTCTAAGTTATTATAACTCCGGAAAAAACTGGCGTGACGAGATTTCTTACACCAAATAATAACGAATTGGAGCTATTACTAAAGGCGTTATAAAATCCTGCAAATATATTTTTCATTAAATTTTATAAACCACTTGCGATGAAACAATCCGATATCTGTGAAACGTTGGTGGTGAAACTTAGTTAATCGTTTAACGTTCAAATGGAAGGTATAAAAATCTTCGTATTGTCCCAGTTTATGAGCCATAGAATGAATTCTGCATTAATTATTTAAATTTCTTCTACGACAAATCATAGCATGATACACGGATGACTGAAAACCATGATAATAATGTTGTACCTTTACGTGTTTACCAAGGGGAACGAATGGGAATTATTAATGGTTTGCGTTCTGAGACTGACCATAGAAATGCTAGTTGTGCAAGAAGTAAAATAATAATTTTGTATAAAATTTAATTAAATATTGTTCTATGCCCTAAGGAAGTCACATTTTTAAAACGTAATCTCAAACATTATAAATTGCAAAAAAATTGGCAAATCCAAAATTCCGTTCAAATCTCCTCCTTAAGATAAACGGTGTGAGTTAACTACTTTACACGATTTTGAATCTGTAGTCTCATATATGATATAAAGACAACCTTTTTCTAATCGCATCCAAGAAGGCTTCCCAAGGAAACTGCTACAAAGTTTGAAATCGTGCGGTTGTTTGCCTACTTGTTATGCAACCTGCAATGCAGCATTATATTTTGTTTATTAAAGGCGACCAAGTCAAGTGTGCCGCCGGGGAGGGGTGAAACTCGGGCGCCAGTGTAGCTGTTGAGAGGGGGAGAACAAAGGCGAGTCCGGGAAATACAATACCGTTAGCTTTCTGCACGAGCTTGTGTATATGAGTTTCAAGCCACCTCTTTAGAACCCAGCCCACGCGGAAGAATCAACACGGCAACGCGAATTAGCCATCACTGTGCCACTTGACACCCGCAGAACCCTGGGGGAGGAAGAAGTAAGATGGTGAAGAGGGAAGGGAGATAACGGCTTGACCTTGTGTAGATCACATGTTTTCTGGATGCACACTTAACTTGGTAGAGTAGTACCAATAAATTTTTTTTTAATGTCATATTTGGTTTTAGTTAATCTCTTATAGTAAGTAACCTGTTGTTAAATCCTAAGGGTTTCTAACTGTTTTAAAGTAAACTTAATTAAAAATTTCTATTTGTGAATAATGAGTTTTTTTTTTAAATAATCATTGTAGGCTGTAACTTCTTTTATATTTTCTTTCTAGCTTGGGATAAATACATACGTAGAGCATTGTTACTTCCCGAGTATACAAAGTGTATGTGAAGTGATAATCAAAAATGTAGGTATGAGATGTACAACTGAATAGAAGCAAAATAGGTACAATAAAATGTGTCCGGAAATTAACCGCTTACGAGATAAGGGCATTTGTGTGCTGGTTGGGCCGCCAGTGAACTCCGAGCGCCTGGATAATGTAATGCGGCAGTGTTTCGTTTACAGCGGCAACAGACATGCCCCTTACTATACCGCCCTCTCCCTCATCCAATATCCGGCCCCTTCCGCATTGCGTGAGCCTTAGTGCGAAACAACACACAAGCTGTCTGTAGTGAAAGTGGTGGCTGTGTACATTGTGCATGAAAGGTGGTCTGTGCAGNGTGCGAAACAACACACAAGCTGTCTGTAGTGAAAGTGGTGGCTGTGTACATTGTGCATGAAAGGTGGTCTGTGCAACAGTACGTGCAGAAGCGTGGTTTACTTGTGCAAAGGTGTTGTAAACATGTACCACGATTACAGCAACGAAGAGCGTGCAGATATTCACTTCATGTACGTCAAAGCCAACTGGAATGCACTGGAAGCTGCGAGGCTGTATGCTGAAGTGTTTCTTCACAGAAGGCATCCCGATAGACAACAATTCATGAGGACCCATCAACGCCTTAGAGATAAATGAGTCCTGCGCTCACAACCAGGAAGACCGAGCTGCATAACTCCTGGCGTAGAAGAACGTATCTTAGAACATGTTGATGTAAACCCAGGGACTTCGACTAGGAGGGTGGCTTTGCAAGCAGTTTATGGCGAATCATACATCGCCAGTTACTTTACCCATACCATATCCAATGTTTGCAAGGTCTCAAGATTACATTTCCGCCAACAGATCAAACACCAGTGAACTATAGATCCCCAGTTTTTAATTTATGTTTTGTTTACAGGCGAAGTTGGGTTTACCTGCAATTGCATTTTTAATTTCCACAACTGTCACGTGTGGGCCGCAGTCAATCATATTGCTGTGAAACAGGAGCGACATCAACAAACGTTCTCGTTCAATGTCTGGGTGGGAATACTCGGCGATTGTCTAATTGGACCACATTTTCTACCACAGAGGCTAGATGGAGAACGGTACCTCGCTTTCTGCGAGATGATCTCCCAACATTGCTCGACGATGTGCCATTGCAGAAATGCCAGCGGATGTTGTTTAAGCACGGAGGTGCACCAGCACATTTACTTCNTTGCTCGACGATGTGCCATTGCAGAAATGCCAGCGGATGTTGTTTAAGCACGGAGGTGCACCAGCACATTTACTTCTAAGTGAAAGACGATATCTAAACACACTCTATGGTGACCAGTGGATAGGTAGAGGAAGACCTGTACCATGGTCTCCTAGATCTCCGGATTTAAATTCGTTGGATTTTTGTGTATGAGATCATGCCAAAATCCTAGTTTACAACACAGCAGACATCGCCACACCTGAAGAACTGCAGCATCGGATTTCACAGGCCTTCAGAGCAAATTAAGAATGTCCCCGGATTGCTCGAGCGTATTTGCGTATCTTTGCGAAGACGACTAAGCGGTTACATTCAATTGCATGTTAACATTTTGAGCACCTGCTGTCAATGTCTTCAGTTAACATGTTCATACTGTAGTTTACCTTGTGTATCGACAGACTTCACTGTTGTTCAACCCAAACCTTGGCTTTCGTGTTTGTTCATCAATCACAATTATGTGGTGCTGAAGCCACAAATATGACTTACTGTCTCGTGATTGTTACATTATCTCAAAGTGTCACTGTTTTCGTTGACATTCGTACTTAGTTTTCAGCAGGCCCCAACCAGCACAATACTGGCATTATCTCGTAAATGATTTATTCCCCGAGCAATGTTTACTGGATCTTTTTTGCTTTTTTTTTTTANACAATACTGGCATTATCTCGTAAATGATTTATTCCCCGAGCAATGTTTACTGGATCTTTTTTGCTTTTTTTTTTTTATACGTCTCATCCCTACATTTATTTATCACTTCTGAAACAACCTGTATAGTATACCTGAATATAANTTTTTTTTTTTATACGTCTCATCCCTACATTTATTTATCACTTCTGAAACAACCTGTATAGTATACCTGAATATAACTACTACACGAGTTCTTCGCTACAATAAAGTATATAAAAACAGTTAAATTTGCCGTTTATTAAAAGTGTATAGTTTAAATAAGTCTTTATGACATGACTTTATCATAAATCATTTGTTTCCTTACGTCGCTATACACTGTTTACGCTGATATTTGTGCAACTACTAACCAGGATATTTTCCACGCGTTGATTTTAAGTGGATGAGTTAAATGCGAACAAGTTTCGAGTATTTGGCACGCATCTCACGTGACAGACCGTTAGACATAAGTCACCAGTTGCAAGGCTCCCATGTGCTCACGTGGAAGATATTACCAACCAGTGTCCTTGAAATTTACAGTCTCGGCCACACTTTAGTATCTGAGATCAAGCGTTGCAATCACGTAATATTTGTCATGCGCTGTACTTGTGTTCGACACTTGCCTTGCAAACAGCGAAAAACGTGGTGCGTGAGTGACGATATTGGATTAACCATNACACTTGCCTTGCAAACAGCGAAAAACGTGGTGCGTGAGTGACGATATTGGATTAACCATTCACGCCAAAGAAGTGTTGAGAATGATACAATTTAGATTTCCAGAAGGAAAACACGACACTGATACCTTCCTTTATTTATACAGTATTGGTCGTTAGTATCATTCATGAGCACTATCATGGATACAGGAAATGAACAAGTTAACAGAGAGGACTTCTGTCCCGAAAATAATTCGTTTATTGATTTACAAACACACCAGTATATGTTGTGAAAAACGCAATTAGTGTGAAATTGTGAATAANAAATAATTCGTTTATTGATTTACAAACACACCAGTATATGTTGTGAAAAACGCAATTAGTGTGAAATTGTGAATAAAAGCAAAAAACACTAAATTAACATAAATAATTTTCAATGTTTTTGAGTCATTTGCAACAAATTACTCTGAAGATCTNAAGCAAAAAACACTAAATTAACATAAATAATTTTCAATGTTTTTGAGTCATTTGCAACAAATTACTCTGAAGATCTTACGGTGGACATGCTGCTGATACGCTGTTCTTCCAACATGTTGATACGGGTGAGAGCCAGGTTCGATCCAGGTTTGATTCTGAGCGGATGTGTTCTTAGAATATAGCGAGTAAGGAAACGAGTGGACTTTGCTGTGCGCCATCTCANGGTTTGATTCTGAGCGGATGTGTTCTTAGAATATAGCGAGTAAGGAAACGAGTGGACTTTGCTGTGCGCCATCTCGGAGTATTACTCATTTCTGCATTCTCCCCTCTCCCCCGCATTCTGTAGCTGCTTCATGGTAGTGTTTACCCACTTTTGTGTGTTCTCCACAAATAACAATTTGGTTTTAATCAAATGACGTAGCATTCTTATAAATAAGAGAATTTTTCAAAAAAAGTTAAGTTCACTAGTGATCTNTTGGTTTTAATCAAATGACGTAGCATTCTTATAAATAAGAGAATTTTTCAAAAAAAGTTAAGTTCACTAGTGATCTCAAAACCAGTTCAGTGTTAATTATTACGCTAAATCGCGAGTAAAAAATTCAAGTTTATAACATGTGAGATCAGTAACAAATAGTTCAGAAAAAAATTAATTTAAAAAAATTCAATTTCACTTTTAGCAATTTCCAAAATCTTTTGAAAATTCATCTCGCCGGCTTAGTATCCCCTTATCCAAATCCTTTTGCATTCATTCTTAGAATATGGAATTGTTTTCTTCTTCCAAATTTGTAATGGTCATTCGTGTGCAATTTTACATCGTATAATCATAATTCCTCGTTCATCATATGTCATGTTTGTTGACAGTCTCTTAGTTTCTTTAAATGTACCAACGAGAAAATTCTATTCGTAACGCTTTTATTCTATATCAGCTTTTTGCCACGGTTGCCCGAAGTCTCACGTTTGTATATTTGTAACGGCAAGAGCCGAAATATCAAACAGACTTCGTAGCAGAAATAATCAATGCGCGCTGTTATACACCGGGACGATAAATTCCTCCTGTTTCCTTTTCCCGTCTAACACGGACTAGGTGGGGGTACTCCGAGTACTATAAATAACACCCCGCGCGTAAATCATACAAACATGCAAAGACCGCGTATGGGGAGAGGGTAACAGGGTGCAATTGAAGCCGGGGACGAAAGGGGGTAAACTGCGCGATCAGTCCTCCGGGTTCAAATATTTACTCGCTTGCGCAGCGCTGACGCTACGAAACAGACAACACGAGCGAGGGGAATTTTGTTACTTCGTGTCATCGCGTCCGTACTGCCAGTTAAGCATAGATGAGGGGTGGCGGAGAAGAGGGCAGTACTGTTTACTGTAGCACGAACAGCTCTTGGTATGATTGAATTAGCAAAGGGAGCTTATTAAATAATGATCTTCGGACTTGTTTAGCGCTGCGGGAAATGTGCGCTGGCCTGGCAACGGACTTTGTTTGTACAGACGCCGAAGCAAACTAGCCGCGTGGTAAATAAAAAAATAGTGATCGCACTTAAAAACAGTAGCGCTGGCGCCGGAAGGCACGCCTGCTGTGCGGTTGGGTTTCTAGGGAATTCAACATTTTAAGAGACATTGCTGTTTAACTAGTTTGATGTGATTAAACTTCAAAACTTAATGATGCGTTTATGGTGCCACTGCCAGCGCGAAAGAGAGGCCTTGGTGGCTGGGCAATTTCTATGCGGCATTGCACTTGTGACGTAGATTCCGTCAGTGCACGCGACATAACTTCCGTTAGTTATTTAACGGCCGTATCCTCGTCTCCCTTCTAAGGACGGTTTTTTTGGTGTTACCAGTTTTTGAGTAAGGAAATGTAATCAATCTTCCATTATTTAAATACTCCTTTAACGAGGAAAATTATACCACTAAAATATTTTAATAAGTTTTACAACATTGTAGAGTCATTATCAGTTTACCAAGTAGGATAAATATTAATAATTGTTTTTTACCTTCTGAGAAAGGCTAGNACATTGTAGAGTCATTATCAGTTTACCAAGTAGGATAAATATTAATAATTGTTTTTTACCTTCTGAGAAAGGCTAGAAAAGCGACAGTAGTATTCGAAAGCAAAAACCATCACTAAAATACACTTAAATATAATTCTGTCCTACTAACAAAGNAAAAGCGACAGTAGTATTCGAAAGCAAAAACCATCACTAAAATACACTTAAATATAATTCTGTCCTACTAACAAAGTCACATTCTCAAAAATATATCGGAAAATTAATTATTCGCTAAATATTATAAACCAAAGATGGCATTCAACCCGCCGTCTTAACTGACGTCTACACAGTGTGAGAATCGCTCGTCAACTCGGCGAACGGAGGTGGAGCGAAACTGCGGGATGATGACGAACATCACGTATCGCAAGATTCGGTTCGTTGAGAAGCGATTTTGTCGGCGTGTAGAGCACTAAAAAAAAGCGAGCATTGTATGAACGTCTGGTCTTTCGTAATTGTACCGCGAATTTCGGAGTTTGAGGACGTCACAGCGGCGGTGATCGCAAGCTATGAGTATGAACCTACGTTTTGTGCGGCCGACATTGCAACTATCGTTGTTCACAAAGAGTACGATTATCCGCGGGGACCTGAAAATAAACACTGCTAGTAATTTACTGCAAATTGAGTTAGAAGTAAACATAATATAATTTGATGAAAAACAATTTGAATTATTCTCAAGATATCAGTTACAGCAGTCATTGTAGGGTATTGTTGAGTTGGGTGTTTGCTACGGCAGCAAGTGTTTACTTTTTACGCCAACAGATGTCGCGTACGTATTCACTTTTATGGCCAGCAGATGTCGCGCACGGAGAGCTGTAAGTTCATAAACCGCAAATGTAAATAGTTAACAATATTGTAAGATACGTTATTTATGGTGCTTTTTTTTTCAATTAAAATTATTATTTTATGCAGGTTCTTACGTCTGCCTGGATATAATAACTTAATAACATTTACGTAACGATTTTGAGTGTATTCGTTTGTTCGGTGACGTCCACATAATTTCAATATGCTTTGAGGTTTAAACGAAACCTGCACTGCAGTGCGGTGATTACCACATTCTCTTTGTGTGCCGTTATGTCTCCGAAGCGTAACGATTGCCTCCGGAGAGTCCGTATTTAGCCCGCTGGCGTGGCACGCTCGTCGAAATACGTATGTAGAATGACACCTTGTAGCAGGAGAAGAA
>NQII01008222.1:35602-60846 GCA_002778355.1 Clitarchus hookeri
GGGGTAATGTCGTAACCAGCGCCTTCATATCCTACCCTCCAAGGAAGCTCGTGTGACGTCAGCTACCGTGATTCGCGGCCCAGGAGGCTGGGCCGTCACGTCGCATTCTGGCGGAAGAAGATCGGCAAATTACACATATCGATCTTCCTGATCTGGTTGTGCATCGTACGTCGGTGATCCACCGAGTTCCAAGTTCGATATGGATAGGCAAGAGGTCTCAGTATTGGTTGTTAAAAAAAAATTAGCGCTGCCTACATGATGATTCGGCATTGTTCGCTCCCGATATCCGAAACTATAGGAAAAACGGAGACGTTTCGTGTTTTGTATTTACGGAGTTCAGCTCTGTCTAGTCGTCTTTAAGGACTGTTTTTTCTGTAAAATTGTCCGTTATTATAAAAAAATTTTTATCAGTGTAGCTTTGGAGGGCGATAATAATGCGGAAGGGAAGCTGGATTGGCCATTATTATATGTAGTTGCTGATATTTCCCTTCATGTATTACGTACTGTTCATTATGTACGGCCTTAGCAGCGCCCACAAATGTGACGTCCTGACTTGCGTCTTCAGAGCAGAAATACATTTCTAGTAGCCTTTAACGCACTTTGTTTTCACTGTAAGATTACTTTCGTGATATCTGGCTTTATTGTAATGTACTTTGACGGGTAAATATTTTGTAAGATAAAAGTTTTAAAAAATGATAAGTCAGGGCCTTTTCTTTGTGAAGACATTTTATTACAGTTTAACTATGTTGAAATGCTCTTGTGACAATGTTAATCTTGAACTTTTGTATTTTTTTGATAGCGGTTAATACAATGTATAGGTTTATCGGTTGAATTCCCAGCGTAAGGTTATGTTAACATGTACATTGTAGCCGTTTCAACTAAAGCAAACATAGGAGGTCATTATTTACAATAAAATAGTTGTGTAAAAATCAATGAAGATCGTAAATCAACAATTTTTATTTTGTGTTTAGAGTTAAAAGGGAATGTTCGTGNAGTTGTGTAAAAATCAATGAAGATCGTAAATCAACAATTTTTATTTTGTGTTTAGAGTTAAAAGGGAATGTTCGTGGCGAGGGTTTCATGATAGTTTTCTAACCGTGCTTTCTTGAAGTCTGTAACTTGTATACAAAATATTTTTAAGAATAACCCTGGGTTTATGGAATCTTTAAAAAATTGCAAACATAATCGTTTTGATACAAATTTGTACAAAATCAGTTTTTACAATGAACGTTTATACATTTGCACTTATTTTGGTGAAATTTATAAAAAAAAACAAGAGAATCAATTTCTCCAGATATGTGTGTGAACTAACTTGAATTTGGAAAGTTTGTGCTGCTGTATTCTTGTCAATTATTGAAACAGATAGCCAACCATCTTAATATGAATCATAGACCGAAATCTGAAAACCACTTTTACGAAAATGAATCGAATCAGTGTCGATCAACGTGTTTGTTTTGCACGACAGTCACACAACTGGTAACCCGTTTCAAAGAATCGATTTGAAATCCAGGTGCAGTGTAGAGGAAACCCATTTAGGACATTGTTAGATAGACAAAGTTGCGTTTTGTTATGAAACATTAGAAACTTTGCTCTTTCCTCGAAGACAAATAATAGCAGCATACTATGTTTGATCGAGAGCGTGTGCAGGCGTGTTTGGGGACTCTCGCGAGTTACTCAGGAGTTCTCCTGGGCGCCACACTTTGCAGCGATCCAAACTCGATCCCCCGCGGATCCGAGCTGGGATCTTTAGCATATTGGAAGCGTGGCGGACGTTGCCGATGATGGTTTTGTTTTCCCGGTACTCCCGTTTTGTCCACCCCACCATCCCGCCACCTATTCTCCCAACCCTATTGTCACCTCGCCATTTCCCCGGAGTGGCCGAAAACAACAAGTCCGACCCTTAAGTAGGTACGCAGGCAGCTGGATACACCAAGTTTAGCGTACTCGCAGGACAACCACTCTGAGCCTTTACTGGACGTCACTTCTTCAAGCTTGAATACACACATCGAGAGTGAATTTTCCATCATACACGTTTTATTCATTAGTGAGTGCTTTAAAAAATATAGTTCGATATTGTGGTTAACGTTCTTGGTTAGCGCCATGGAAAGAGAATTTCCGATACTATTTTCGGTGGTTATTGAGACCTTGTCCAAACGGACGCACGTATATCATCCCGTCCTGCCGCAACCGTCTTTATACCGAGTTTAAAAGTAAATATTCGCGCAGAGAAGGCAGGTTTTAGCCCATGCGAAAATTTGTTAATGCTGTTCGTATGCCACCTCGCACGCAGATGTACTGACATGCTATCAAATAAAGTTGTCTCTAAAGCTTTACGAAATATTTTGGACTCTCCTCATAATATTATAGTTTACTTACGGGCCGTTAAGAGGGTAAGCACAAACTAAGCCGTTGTGGGTGTATGCGAGTTAAACAGCCAAATGTGACAAGTGAATTTCAAATCATTAGACTCATGTCACGTAAATTTAGCTTTATCAATTTTAAAGTAATTTCATGTGGTGAATCAAACAACGAATTTCATACAACACCGAGGCCCCTGCTAACTGAACTCGGAACTAGCATGCCAGTGTGTATTGTATCATGTATATATATAGACTTTTCACGGTAAACGCAGCGCTATTAAAAGCTCTGCTTGAGTTCTACTTGTATGCGCTTTGCCTATCCTTTCGCGGTATGTAAAATTAACACTGAAATGGGCCCCATCACTTTATGCATGTCTCGGTCACGTGAAACTATGGAATTATTATAAAAGTAAATGTTTTACAAATTTACCAATTCATATACTTATATACATACACTAAATAAAACAGAAAACGAAAGAAATATAAACAAACAAATACTTTTACCTAACACTTTTAATTCGATCGTTATTAACTCTACNAAACAGAAAACGAAAGAAATATAAACAAACAAATACTTTTACCTAACACTTTTAATTCGATCGTTATTAACTCTACAGGTTGTTTGTCACTCTGTGTGCCCGTTAAAACACGTGCAGGCAGGAGCAGTGAATTTTTTAAAAGGCTGATTTCANAGGTTGTTTGTCACTCTGTGTGCCCGTTAAAACACGTGCAGGCAGGAGCAGTGAATTTTTTAAAAGGCTGATTTCAAAAGTGATCCTTTTATCGTGAACAGCATTTGGTAGTAAGTAGAATTAGTTAAGTTTGTGTCCCCAACCCCCGTAAATGACGTTCATCAGTGGGTACCCATACTACGCCCCTTTCCAGTCCAAGGCAGCCCGGGGGCGTGTGGCGTTCGTGGTCAGTGCACATCGCGCGCACTCTACCGTGCGATATGCCTCCCGGCGTCCGCTCCACGGGCCCGATTACCCGTGTCGACTCGGTGACGTGCAGCTGCCGCCATCACGACACCCCCTCCGCTACCGCCTTCCCTCCCCCCACCACTAGGGTAGCAGCAGCACTGCCACCCCCATCACACGACCCGACCACCAGCCACCGACCCTCCTGCTGTGACGTTTACGGTCGTCGAACCCGGGACAGCGCAGCGGCCTGCACCAGATGACGGGNCCATCCAGCCGCCCCTTCTCGAACACGCACGTACTGCACTTCTATTTCAACCACACCAACCGTCAGTTCACTCCCCGGAGTGACGTTCAGCGCTGCTGCCGAGCGCAGCTCTGGAACACGCTCTGCGCTGTTCCTTTCCAACCCTCTTGAGTGCCGGAGACGTAATATTAAGTCGCCTGAATTAAGAAGATTCCTTTGGTATATTTCCAAAAATACAGACACTAAATACTTCGACGTAATGTTTTTTTCAGGGCAGAAATTAAACTCGGTATTTTATTGCCAATTCATAAACTTAGTTGTTGGAACATAAATGTGGTGGGACCGCGGTGGTGTTGTGCTCAACCCGTCACCCACCTGGGCGAACCTGGTTCGAGTCCTGGCGGGGCCGCTCCCGGATTTTCACGTGTGGGAATCGTGCCGGACAACACCGATGGTCGGCGATTTTTTTTTTTTGGGGGGATCTCCCGTTTTCCTCGCCCCTTCATTCCGGCGCTGCAACATACTCACCTCACTTCGCTCTCTTCGGGCTCTCAAGACCCTGATGTTAAGAGCAGCACAAATCTCTTCACATAAATCTGGTCTTTGAAAAGTTTTAAAGTCAGCAAACATCTCTGTAAGTAGCCCTCCTCTGTTTACGGTAAAGAGACATAAAATTACCTCGACAGCTGTTTTCATAACTGTTCAACGTGTAGTAATAACACCTCGGCAGAACTCAAAGAGCAATTGACTCAAATAAACAAATTTAAAAGAATACTACGTTACTTTGAAGAAAATGATAAGAACATTGACATACCATCATAATATTTGCCGCAATAGGCCAGCAATGAACTTTATTGGCTACATTACAGCGTAAACGTGAACTATGGCCCAACAGGGTGATTGTTAGTACGAGTACAGAGATCAACGGTATAGGCCATTCACGGTTTCATTATACTTTTCTGAAGCCCGCGTAAAGTTCTTCTTCAAAAATATTACTCCACCTCGTGCAAAAACAAAGTTTAACCGAGTCTAGAAAATTACACCAAAGGGAAAACCCACCGCATGCTTGCGCTCTCAGTGTAATAATATTTTCCATAATAACTATGTATTACCAGCCATTGCCAACTTACCTATTATCTCANTGCTGCGGTGGACGTAAGCAAAGCATTTCCGTCTCGTCTTGAATGTCCGCAAGATTTGTTACCGCACTCAAAATGTTAAATGTAACTTTGAAAAAAAAATCACTACCCCTTAAATTCATCTGTGCTACCGTAAACACTCTATGCATTCTCATATTGAAGTCGGCAACGAATACGTTGAAATATTTCCAAGTCTTATTGCTGCATTGGGAGTGTGAAATTAAATTTATGATAAATCACGATGGTTTATTCGTTCTTTGAACGAATAAGATTATGGGTAAAACATTTGTTTTTACAACAGTTTCACGTTTTATCTGGAATGACGCACGAATAAAATCATGAAGCCCATGAAAGAGAAAACGTTACATATTGCAGAAGACTAAAACGTAACGAGATAAAAACGTTAAGCATGGCTTTTAAAAGCGCTTAGTTAACTGTGAACCTCCTGTAGATACAAAGCAGGCAGCAACCGACAAACAACTAAGGCAAGAGTGCGATGAATATCTTATAGGCGATAACTGTAATTGTTTCATATTTAGAAAGAAAAAAAATATATGTTAGTTGACATACATTATCCAATCAAGATAAAATTGTTTTCGTCGCTACACATTAGATAATTACTGCTTCTTTCGGGTATAGGGTAGTGTGTTTGCCTCTCTCCCGAGTTTGATTCCCAGCAGTGAATCGTGGAATTTTTCATACCTCAACTTTGTGTGAGATAATAGCCACTCGCCCTGGTCGAGGCGTGATTTTCATCGCTGTACCGTTTCCCTGTGACCCTACAAATCACAAGGATATCAGCTTCATTATCATGGTCACTTTTGTCTGTCGCTCTAAAAAAAAAACTTCCACAGTGACAAAGTTAAGCTCACAATACTTTTTTAATAATAGCAACCTACCTTTAAAGAAATTTAATGTTATCCATACAACCATCTTTCAGCTACAGTCTTTTCACGTTCAACTGAGCACTTTTAAAAGCCCTGTTAAAGATTTATTTGTTTGCACATTGTGTATTCTTTCAACATATGCGAAACTATTACTGCCGTGGGCGTGATCACTTTATTCGTGCGTCGGTCGAGTGAAGTTGTGTAATTATAAGAAAAACAGATATTTTACTAATTTGCTGAGTCTTACACATTTATGCATTTAGATAAAATATAANGGTAGTGTGTTTGCCTCTCTCCCGAGTTTGATTCCCAGCAGTGAATCGTGGAATTTTTCATACCTCAACTTTGTGCGAGATAATAGCCACTCGCCCTGGTCGAGGCGTGATATTCATCGCTGTACCGTTTCCCTGTGACCCTACAAATCACAAGGATATCAGCTTCATTATCATGGTCACTTTTGTCTGTCGCTCTAAAAAAAAAACTTCCACAGTGACAAAGTTAAGCTCACAATACTTTTTTAATAATAGCGACCTACCTTTAAAGAAATTTAATGTTATCCATACAACCATCTTTCAGCTACAGTCTTTTCACGTTCAACTGAGCACTTTTAAAAGCCCTGTTAAAGATTTATTTGTTTGCACATTGTGTATTCTTTCAACATATGCGAAACTATTACTGCCGTGGCCGTGATCACTTTATTCGTGCGTCGGTCGAGTGAAGCTGTGTAATTATAAGAAAAACAGATATTTTACTAATTTGCTGAGTCTTACACATTTATGCATTTAGATAAAATATAANTGTGTAATTATAAGAAAAACAGATATTTTACTAATTTGCTGAGTCTTACACATTTATGCATTTAGATAAAATATAAATAGAATGACTGTTAACATATTAAAAATGTTTACCAAACACTTTTTATTAAACTCTATGACTTGGAACTACTTTCCCTGCGTGTTTATTTACTATAGTGGACTCATACCAGTCAGTGGGTCCGTTAAAATATACGCAGGTAAGGGCAGTGACATTTTCAAATGTTGATTTACAAATTCACAATTTACTATGAAGAGCCGACATATAAAAAGTCCACCGGGTTTTTTCTAAGAAATGTTGTAGCTGTCCAATATTAGTCGCTTAATGTTTATGGCTCGCGGATGTACCATAGACCAAAGATGACGTAGACCGCTTAACCATCTTCTGAGCACTAACCCAACATTGACCTACCCCAAAGGAACACCACTGTCAAAGTCACGTGTTCAACAGTGATGAAAGTGCTTGTTTGTATCTTATTTTTCAAAAGAGATGCACTTTAATATGAATAAAATACTTTCATTAATTTGAATGTAATCATATTGCATACCAATTTGGCTAGAGAAAGTATACAACCATCCAAAAAGCCCTTGTTTATACTTAACAGTGATCTAACCTCAAATCCAATTCACGCCGGTTTCGTTAGTCGTGTTGGCAGAAAAGCAGTTCAATGTTGGGATACGGAGATTGGTTGTGTGCAGTCAGCGAGATCGGTCTACCTCATCTTTAGTCTATGAGTTTTCCCCTGTTTCGCAATCTTGAAATGGCACGCCAACAGTAGCCCCTTACGCATATGCAGCTGCACACAGCACTGNTTTTCCCCTGTTTCGCAATCTTGAAATGGCACGCCAACAGTAGCCCCTTACGCATATGCAGCTGCACACAGCACTGGCGTAGAGCGGGTTGTGCAGAACTCCACTGCCCCGACTCCTGAGGCCCGGTAACGGAACTATACTTAACTTCGAACATGTTCTGCACTGCACGCAGTTACACAGGCTCCAAACTTGTTCCGATCGCAGTCACTTAATGTTCAAAGTAAACAGGTTGTGTAAGCACGCTGGAACAACTTTTCTTCTGTGATGCGTCCTCATTGGCTGGAAAGAAGTAAANTTTCCCCTGTTTCGCAATCTTGAAATGGCACGCCAACAGTAGCCCCTTACGCATATGCAGCTGCACACAGCACTGTCGTAGAGCGGGTTGTGCAGAACTCCACTGCCCCGACTCCTGAGGCCCGGTAACGGAACTATACTTAACTTCGAACATGTTCTGCACTGCACGCAGTTACACAGGCTCCAAACTTGTTCCGATCGCAGTCACTTACTGTTCAAAGTAAACAGGTTGTGTAAGCACGCTGGAACAACTTTTCTTCTGTGATGCGTCCTCATTGGCTGGAAAGAAGTAAACAGAATGTAGGATTGAAATAACTGAATTCGGCGGGAATTTCTGCCGCATTCGTAGAAATAAACATCAAGCCAGGTAAAAAACAGTACTTATTATACTGTTACAATAAAAACAAATTAAGTTTAGTTAAAATTAATAAAACACCCAGCTTTAATGAGTGTTCGAAGCGATTGTAAGTAATAATTAGAGCGTGTTTTCGAGGTTAGGATTTCTTTTTGTTTGCATTCTCTTATAGAGCACCACTAAAAATAGTTGCGCTCGCAAACTTGTTGAAACAAGTATGCCGGACGAATTTACAATAAACCCGTTTAGACCACTCTTATGACCGTAGCCTAAGTGAACATATCCAAACACAAATTCTAGGGTCCTACTCAGTGATAGTGAAGGGCTAACAATAAAAAAAGCATAGAATAGAGCATGCGACATGACAGTATAACAATGCGCGAAACCATTAATATTATGCAGAATCGATTTAAAATAGAATACCTGTGTGCTAAAGAAAATTGTTAAAAATCTTTTAATGTTAGACTTTCTTGATATGGTTATATAACATGGATTACGGTAATAGATTTGTTTTATGATATTATGTTGAAAATATTTGTCTTGCGATATTATTAGCGTAAAAACATGGCCCATTTCTGCGGAACGTTCCTTCATTTTAACAGCTTTATAAAAAAAACTTAGTCGAAAATCTCCTTCTATGTTGTAATTGGCTGTTGCCCCATGGGTCTGCATAGGAAATGAGATGTAACCATTCCCTTAGCATTATGTTAGGACCTCTCTAACAAATAAACTTTTATGTGTATATATATATATATATATATTTATGTACACACTGTTGTGCTTTCAATTGTGAACCCAGCTTAAGCTAACATAATCCTTGAGGTAATTATAAATTTGCGAGTTAGTGCTGCAGAACAGAGCGAATCTAAATTTCTCTATTTAACAGACCCCAATTGACGATCTACAAATACAAAACAGTAATAAGATTTAAAAAAAAAGAAAACCAAGAAATTATACTTAAAGTAACGAAACCGTGTGAACAATCGTGGAATTATATATGTTGCGAAAACAAGGTGGATTACAAAAGTAAGTAATTCAATTATTGTATTACAAAATTTCAGGAAATATAATAGCCGCCAATCATTTGTACACCAGAATACAAAGTATTAGACAATATTAAAACATCGTACTAGAGGAACTAAAATTAAGCAACAATTAAGAAAATAGTTCAGAATCTCTTTACACTCAACATATATCCTTTTCCCGTTCATTTTGAAGTCTTCATATATTGGAAACCACACTTTAAATTTAATCAAGTTGTGTTTTCGAACGTAAACTAATGTTTATTCACGATTTGAAAACAGCATTTAATATATTTATTGTTTTATTACAATATCTTAGTTATGAATTGTTTAGTATGATAAAGTGCTCATGGTTGTATGAAACCTACTTCTCCACAAACTTATTTTCAAATTGTATCGCGTGTGACATTAAATGTAAAAATATTTTAATTATTAGTTTATGAATTCTGCTCCCGCACATACAGTATTTTTGTGGCATTTATTTATGCCTACAGAAAATTCATTGTAGAAAAATTTTGAAAACACTAAGGATTCTACTATAGTCTATTTGCAGTATCTTGACACTTTTTTAATCAAACGTTTGATAAATATCCCAGAGTATGATGTGTTTGGTAGTGTCGTAAATACCTCATGTATCACATGGGTTTTATAATTCTGTTAGCATAAAAATACAATATTTTTGGTTAAATTTAGATTTCTATAAATTAAAAAATTTAATTTACAATCTATTGGAATAAAAACAGAGAGAAAATTGGCTTGTTGGTAATGTGTAGTAATAAATAGTTCTTTAAAGCAAAATATTATTAGACTCAGTATACACAAATGTGGTGGGTTTTCCCAATAGTGTACTTTTCTTAACTTAGTTCAGAGTTGTATACATGAGGAGGAATATACTGAAAGTAAAATTTGATCACAGGTTTTGAAAGTTTGAAAAACCACGAAGGCGCTATACAATACAACAGTAATTATTTACTTGGCGTGGCTAAAATATAATTATTTTTAAGAACTGTAGCACTTGGTGATGTTAAAAATTAAATTTATAAATATATGTATTACTATATTTTTCTTTAATTTGCATTAAAACTAAATGTATTTAAACCGCTTACTAAAATAAAACATATGTTTGAACAAGTTGAATGTTATAAAAGTTAATATGGATATTCTGTTTTTAAAGTGACATGTCATCAAATATATTAAATGTTTAAGAACATTAATATATTTATAAATCACTATCATTAACTTAAACGATGTATATTTAATTAAATTTATTTTAATTATTATTCTGAAAAACGAAACAGTTGAAAGCGAGCCTAGATGTCTATCATAGGGAAAATAAGACATTTGGTGGACGTAAAATTTTGCCCTTAACGCTTCTTTGTTTATAGCTATAAAAACACCAGTAAGTTTTATATAAACACGACCCTTTCGCTAACAAATAAACAAGTTGAAGCAGTAACGAAAGTAACGTCAATTAACATACGCAGTTCCAAACTTGCAAGCACTCAGCGTTCGAATATTTTGTGGCACCGCGGGTCGAAACAACAAAGCGACCGCCGACAGTGTGTGCGCGGTTGAATCTCGCCGAGGAATGTTACATCACTCATGAGCAGAGTTAGTGCCCATTACACTCTCATGAGACTGGGCGCTGTGCATGCCGTCGATGATTAGCTGTCCGGGGTGAATTCTGGAAGGACGGATAGCTCGTGGATTTGCTGTCATGATTTGCGTCGTTCGGGTTGTGATTTCCAAGGCTTCCATGAAAACTCCGTGACAATATTATAACTGCACATGGCGATATGATTGCGAATCTCTAAGCTTTATTTGTACACTAGCTGTGCCCGCGGCTCCGCTCGCGTGGACAAAAGAATAATTGATTAGGGTTTTTTATAAGTAAATTTGAATTTTACTTTGTGTTAATCATCTATACTCTATACATATTATACAACTCAACGACTCGGTGAATTAAATAGTAAAAAAAAACTTATTAGTATTTCTCTGTTATAGATATATGTTGCCGCGGAGTTTTGTTTTTAGGTCTTTTTATCCTACACAATTCTTTACTACATTATATTGTTTCTTCATTAACGGTTTAGGCAGCGTATTGCAAGAGAGCGCGCTGACGGCAAACTTTTTTCCGACTTGATTCACTATTATCGTTTGTAAATTTTTTGAGATATTTTCTCGCGATATAAAGTAGCTAATATCACCTTTCAGTCCTCCAACTATTTCTGTGCAAGAAATTACGTCGATCTGTTTCTCGGTTACGACGTTGCGTTGTTATTCCGTTTGTGTACTTTTTCATTTTCTAATAAAAATTTCCCCGAGGGGATGAGACATTTTCTCGGTATTAAAAGAAGCCTACGTCACTTCTCGACCATACAACTAGCTCTGTGCAAAAAAAACACGTTGATCCGTTGCTCCGTTGCGAAGTGCAAAAAAGACAAAAAAACATACAAACACACTTTCGNGGATGAGACATTTTCTCGGTATTAAAAGAAGCCTACGTCACTTCTCGACCATACAACTAGCTCTGTGCAAAAAAAAACACGTTGATCCGTTGCTCCGTTGCGAAGTGCAAAAAAGACAAAAAAAACATACAAACACACTTTTGCATTTATAATATTATTAGGATATCTAGTTGAGATCTGAATACAATATTACTGCCGTTGTTAAGTCATAGCCAGATNGCATTTATAATATTATTAGGATATCTAGTTGAGATCTGAATACAATATTACTGCCGTTGTTAAGTCATAGCCCGATCAGTTTACACCAGTGTATAATTGATTTATTTGCACATCTATAGCAAACTGTTATAACAAATTTTGAATGCGTAACATTAGAGGCAGATTGTGTTGCTGTTTTCAGAGCAAAAACAAACCTCAAGAATTTAAGTGAAATACGGAAATTATTTTTATTTATATTTTTTGATCCTAGAAAACCAACCAAATAGAGAGTTCTTTCTACTACATCTCGTGCATATTTCTTTGTTTTCTGGGTACATACTAATGTATGAAATGTGATGTTGCAATAAAACATATTTTCAAGACAACATAAAAAATTGCTTTAAAAACTATGCAAATATATGTTACAGAATTAACATTTTGATACAATAATGTAGATTGGAGAAACAGAACAGTCTCTCAAAGTTTAATTTTCAGTTTCTTAAATAACTTTCATCAAGTTCACATACACTACTGTCCTTTAGTGTGCATGGCTGTGGCCCATATAGAGTTGTATATGGAAGGCGGTTTTATTTAATTTTAATTTTAATTTGTAGCCTCTTAGAAGAATAGTTTTATAACTCGTAACCTTCAATTTAATTTATCACACAGGTGTCGAGGGTTGCAGTTTTCAGCCTGTTCTAGTTGTCATGGTAGAAAAAGCCCTCTCTACCTTCGCATTTGAGACAGGAAAGAGTATCACAATGTAAATAATGTCCACCAAATAATGTCCGGCAAAGCAGTGCGGTAGTGGGGAAGGTAACTGGTTTGTAAGATGAGAAAGAAAGCTCAGTTCCTGCATATGTCTACGTCTGGTGGAACGCGCGGGATTAGTTGACTCAGTTTCATTCAAACAATGCGCCAACAATGAGTGTCATGTGCCGAACATAACTGCTACAACATCGCAATTATCGATGCAAAATCGAATTTGCGTCGCATTGTGCAAATTTGCCATCGCAAATTGCCACGCGATATCACTTAAATTAAACACTGTAAGCCTCATAAATATTAATTAAAAGCAAATGAAACTAATTATCATGCTTTAAAGCCCCGACAAACATCACCGAGAATAAGTGAAAAGAACAGTCTATCAAAACGGCAGGATGAATAATTTTATGAAATAGTATGAGGCAACAGTTCGTGGGAAATAAACGAGCATATGCTTGAAGCTTGGTTTGACCGACCGACAAGTCGGACATGCCCTATTCATTTCATGAATGAACAAGGGCGAGGAAATAGAGAATTAGGCTTGTACATTTTGTTTGAAAAATATGCGCCTAAAGTCCTTGCTTTCAAACTAATCGGATTATCCGGACGCTGAATTTACCATATTTCATGCTTAAAATCACACACGCATATGTTACTTACGACGAATTCACACCCATGATCACACGCCAATTATACCGACGTGAAAACAACTGCACAACAAAGATCGGCGTAACGAGCATTGGTTTCCCACTAAATCCTAGGAATGGTATGGTGATATGAAACCTTGGTATCGAAATGGACGAAACACTTAATTGGTGAAGTCAGTGAACTAAATAAAAAAAATATAAAAAGTTGCACTACTGGCACTCTGCATTATTTGCGTAAACTCAAACAATTCATCTCAGAAAATATAATAATGACACTCGTACACTCACTTGTTTTTCTGCATTTCAATTATTGCTACCCAATACTAACACATTTCAATGAAAATGTATAGGTACTCAATATTGAAAATTCTAAAAAAAATATTGCATTCATTATATTTTTAACATGGAACGACGAGATCATATAACAAAATTTTATGACAATTTTTAATTGGCTCTCTGGAATGATAAAAGTAAATTGAAATTGCTTTTATTGTTACACAGAATACTTTCTTATTCCCAGCCGAAATAATGGTTTACTTTTTCATTTGACAGAAAACAAACATAAACGAGGTTCTAGTCTAGAGGCTCGTCTTGCAGAATGATATCAATAGCAGTCTGTAAAACTAAGTGATTTTCTCGATATTTCCCCATGTAAGTATCGAGAACGTGGAACGGGTTGCCCGAAGTGATCAGAAATGTACAAAAAACAATAGAATCTTAAGATTACGCCCACAAATGAATTATAATATGCACCAGTCATGTTAGTTAGAAAATTATTTTAATTATTTATAGCTTCAGTAAATTTAAAAGTATTTTTATTCAAATCATAATTTATTTAAACTTTTTGTTAATAGCTCAATAACTTTAGCGAGTAAAAGTATTTACTTATTAATTTTTAATAAATTTTTGGTATCTGAAAGTATAAAAGTTTCATAGTTAAATGAAAAAAAAAGTCAGAAGACTTAATTTCGCTATGTGATCCTAAGACGCAATAAAATAAAATAAATAATATTGACTTATTGTTATCGACCGGCAACAAATTTTACAACGACATTCAAAGTAAAATATTCTGAAGAAATAAATTTTATACTGACAATTGGACTGACGATGTTGAATAAATATTGTACCGCTATGAAAAGGACGCATAAATATAAAGACTTTGTTACTAAGGAAATTTAACAATGTTATTTTAATCTACTGCCATTCAAGCGCACGTTGCGAACCAGGAAGTGGTTTTCATTGTTCACCATCAATATTTCTTACATATTTGCGCATTTTAAAAAGAAAATTTGTTATAATACCATTACAAGAAAAACCTAAGTCACTTCAGATCTGCAGTGAGCCATGCAGGACTAACACATGCCGAAGGATTGTTACATTCATGGGAATAGTTAAATTGAAGGATGTTTAAGAAACTCTACCCTTGAAAGTTTTTTACAAAAAGAATACAAACAATGTCATCCATTAGTTGAATTTCGTAGCTACCTCCTTGTTTACTTGTTGGAAAAAGCGGCATTTGCTGGATGTCACATCTTGCATAGTATTACGCACTTCTACAAAAACAATCCCCGTCAACATACCTTCTAATAAAAACTTTCAATATAAGCTGACGTAGGAAGAGTTTGTAAAAAAAAAGAAACTAAATGATGGGTTCGTCGTTCACTATCGATACGTTCACTATCAATACTGTTTGTCTAAAGCGTTAACTAGCTTTTTTTTATGTAATGTGTCAACATTGAACCTAGTCACCCGCATGCGAGTCTATTGGTTTGCTGACAGCTCTACCTTGCTCGGTTGTCGCAATAGTAAGCGGCACATGAAGAAAAATATTTCGAAGAAAAGCCACCTTAATATTTTTTTTGTGGCCAGAAATTTTGGTGGTTACAAATAGTAATTCTGTTTTCTCAACGAAAACAAAACGCAAGTTTAGTACAAACAAAACTTTTCGCCGCTGCCAAAAAATACATTTTTGCAGTTACCCGGCCGATTATCATGTAGCCGAGTCGAAGCACGAGATATTTGTCTACTGCGCGAAGGTGCCGCCAACATAGAAACAGAAAATTCTTACTGCTTGACAAATACTTTTTTAGATGTTATAATTGCTAACAGCTAATACGCCTACGGGAAATATCAACGATTACAAACGAACAATATGAGGTCACCAAAGTTCTCAAAATCGGGAGGGAAAAAAAAAACGAGAGTGAAAAATTTTTTGCGAATACTCTCGCACGGAAAATGGCGTCGCACTCACGACGCCGTGGCAAAACAATACTAACCGTCACAAATAGCGGCTACAAAATATCTGCGACAAAACCAGTGTTGCCAAATAATATATTGTAAACCAATTGCAAAATCTGCTAAAAAATTTATAATAGATTTTAAGTTATATAATGTCAGTCACTCATTTCCGACTCTAAATAAAAACAAGAAGGCACTGAAATAAAATAACTTAGCCTAATTTCCTCAACATGGGTAAAAATATTTTTTTTAATAATTTCTTAAAATTAGGTTTGTAGGTATGATTTGTCGTCTCGTTGAAAGCAATGTCGTTAGAGGTGAAAACAGAAACATATGCAACACTAATGAGAAAAATTCAAATACACATGGGCCATACTTGGTACGCAAGCTCAGAAAACCTCGTACCATAAGCTAGTGTGAAATCAATTGCAATATGGAGGTCGCATTCAAGCATCAACTTCGTATTTAATCAGTCTAATGTTTCTTGTGATAGGGTTTACTAAACTAAAATATATACATGGCCATCATTCAGAAAATAGTGACTGAGCCACTTAAAACCTGTAAGTTTACATGGCGTACCATGGCTCTACTTGTGTGAAGAATTTGGTGATAATCGGTTTATTGGTTCCTGAGATATGACATAAAACATAAATTCATTTAATGCGACGATCTTCATAAATGGAGAACAAAGAATTTATCTATAAGCATATTCGATGATTTTATACTGCCAGTAGACAAATTTAAGCGAAAATCAATTAAATATTTTATTAGATATCGCACAATAAGCTCAAATGATTTTATAGGTACCATTATGAAAATTAGTATATATAGAGACTTATTCTCTTACATTTTTTAAATATCCCCAAAATATAATTTTTTTTCTCACATCTCGGGAAACAGTCAACCCATTCTTACCAAATTTGGCGAAGTTGTATTGTTGCAGGCCATACAAATATATGTATTTTAAAGTGTGACACACTTTTTTTCAGAGTGGCGGCTATAAGCTCATTTTAGCTTAGTGTGGCATATCTAATATACCATTTAATTGATTTTAGGTTATATTTGTATACTTCAGTATACAATCGCCGAATGTGCTAATACATCACTTTTTTGTCCTCCATTTGTGTTCATCACATGAAAAATATGGATATTTTATGCAATATTTTACGGAAACAGATTTACCGATATTTACTTAATTCTTCACACAAGTAGCGCTATGGTAGGCCATGTAAACTTACATGTTTTAAGTGGTTCAGACACTTATTTTCAAAATGACGGACCTGAAAATATTTTAAGTTAGTAAACCCTATGATTCGAAACATTGCAGTAATTAAATTCGAAGGTGATTCTCGAATCCGACCTCCGTAATGCAGTTTATTGCACACTAGTTTATGGTATGAGGTTATCTGGATTCGAGTCCCGGGTAAGGCACGTTTGTATATGTAACTGCCTCACTGCTGGTTATATCTCTTATCGTATTGTTTTCAACGAGACAAGTCCTACCTACGAACGCAGCTTGTAAGAGATTATTTAACAATAATTGCACCCACGTTGAAGAAAGTAGGCTCATTAGTTATATCAGCAACTTCTAGTTCATTAGCACAGCAGCGTCACGGTCGTGTAGACTGCTCGGACGAAACACGCACAAGCGGGTCGCATGCAAACTGAGAACTTTTCTCATCACCTCCTATCGGATATAATAACAATAAATACGAAACCAAACAACGACTATAGACCCTACAGAGAAATCGAAGAAATTGTGCAAAGTAAGAGAAATTTTGTTTTGACAGTTTTTATTTGTTTGTAGGCGGTCGGTAGACATGTCTATTTTGACGCAGGCTGCCTTATCCAAGTGTCCGACCCTCCCACCACGCCTTCCGCTTGAAAACTCAACGTGTCACGTCGAAGGCGACTACATCTCACATTTGCTAGATCTGTGCATTAAGTTTGTGGAGCAGTATTTTTCCATCTGTCCAAGAAAGATCTGAAAACCTTTGTCGCGACCTTTGCATTTTGCACAGTGCTGGAAGATTAAAGGACGACGGTTGTAATTAACGCTGACTTATTCGTACAGTTGAACGCCGGGACATTTGGAGTTCACTGGCAGCCTTCCTTGTTGATCTTCCTAGACTCGGAGCCACTGCTACGACGCCGAGAGCTAGGAGGAGGAGAAGCAGAGTGAGAGCAGAGTAATTTCCTCTTCGCTTCGTCGTGTTCCTTGTTGAATCTGCTGACCTGGACCGAAAACACAGTTTCCTGCTTGCGCCAGACGAATCTGGGATACGGCTCGAAATCATCCCGGCGTTGCGCTAGCATACAGTACAAATAAGAGAACAAACTTATCTCTCTCTTCGAGCGCGAAATTTCATGCGGTAGAAAGGAGGGGAAGCTCCGAAGTAATGCAGTGCTATTAATTCTCGAGGGACTCATTGTTCAACGGGAAGGGATAATATCCTCCCTTAGCATTATACACTNACGAAGGGATAATATCCTTCCTTAGCATTATAGACTAATGCTTCGTACGTACGTTATATTCCCACGACAATTTTAAATGTTTAAATAAATATTTTTGTAGTAAATTTTATTAAATTTATTACAAATTTAAGAACAATTCATGCGTGTTTACTTTTTTCACAAATAACCTTTTCCTTTTGCGAAACTAAGCATTTTTTATGTAATTTACATTCTCATGTTGCATTAAATACTGCAAACATTTTTTTTTGCTAGCATTTTGGTAGCAAATATATTTGTTACCTTTTCTTGCAGAGATGCTGCTTATCGACATCTGACGATTTTGGAAGGCATGTTGTAAATAATTTTACAGGCATTTTTCCGAAATGAGGACTGAAAACCACTTAGCTTAAACTATTCTTAGCACAGTGATTCTGTATCAAACCCAGGACCGCCCAAATGTGATTTAGTTTTCTTGACGAAACAAAGTTAGTAGAAACTCAAAAACTCTTTTTCATTTTTCCTTGATAAGAAATATCACATAATACTCAAACGCAGGATAGGGCTTAAATTTTTTTCGATAAAAACCAGGCTCGTTCTAGAGTTTTTCTCGCTTCCATTACTTAGGCGCTTGTATGTCACTATAACATCAGGTTAACACAGTTTATATTTTATGCACCCATATGTTAGATAACAAACTTCACAAAATTCATTACAGCTAGACATAACACTGCACTGTAATTTTATTTCGTTGAACATGCGCGGGTCAAATGAAAGTCTGAACTTGTTAGCCAAGTAAAAATTTTACAAATTTGCTAATTCTTAGTCTCACGTGCATTTGAATAGACAGAGGTTTTTACAGGGGATCTCTCATTTCCCCCGCCCCTCCATTCCGGCGCTGTTGAACACTCACGTCCTTTCACCCTCATCGGCTTTCAAAACTTGGATGTTAAGAGCCACCTAAATCTCTTCATTCGCGGTTCATACATATTTTGTATTAAATTATTTTCGGCTATTTTTTTTAATTATTGATTTTTAGTTTTAATAGTATTGCCCTTCTAAAACCACATAATTGTATCGTTTCAGGTGTTACAAACATATTAATTAATGATGCCTGCTGTACTCAGTCGATACAAAACTTCTTTCGCTGCCACTGTAGGCTATATGTTCGGCTTCAGTTATATCAATCAATAATGACCTAGACAAGTAAGACTGTTTGCGAATCATTTACCCACAGGTTATAACATTGATCATTACACACCAAAATTTTCGTATGTGTGAGTAATGTACACATTTGCGTTTGCCGAGTATGAAAGGATTAAGCATTGCTTGATGCTGAAGGCATTTGTAATATGGTTTTTACGTGAAAAGCGTTTATAAAACATTAACTTAAATATAATTAGTTTTCTCCTGTCTTGAAGCAAACTCAAGTGTTAGCTAGCACACAGAAACAGAAAACAGTTTTGAAAAAAAAAAGTTTTTATACACTGGAGTCAATACATGTCATTCATTATCTGAGCGATGGAGGTCTGACCTTCCGAAAGCACTCGTTCGCGAGAAATGATAACATGTAATCTATAATTTCTGAAGTATACATGACACGTGCGTTCCCTATAATTATTTCAGTGTATTCTGCACACAAGAAATAAAATACTTTATTCTGTAGCAACGCAACCATTTCGTGTACAGCCAAGCAGTAGAAAGATTTGTACAAGCCCTTCTGCCGTCTCAAGATCTACATGAAAAAATTCTTCAAATGAGGTTTGTAGGCCATAAAATACATTTAATTTTATGACTTTTTATTTATACTTTATGGCTTTAATAACATTCACAACACGGGATTTTTGGGCAGAATTTTATGTCTTGGAGTTGTAGCATTGCATGTGATATATTATTTAATACGCATCCTGTGTTGCATCATGCGTAAATCTTTCCCAATCTTTGGCTGTGGATATTACGTCCGCGTTCCGACATTTAAGTCCATTCCGAAGCCTTGCTAAAGTTCTACTTTCATGCTAATAAAATTAAGGACAATGAACCACATTCCTGCACGTATTTCTTAATAACACGTCTCTATAAATTTAACATATGTATAATATAGGTGACAGTTCAGTTTAGCCAATTNGCACGTATTTCTTAATAACACGTCTCTATAAATTTAACATATGTATAATATAGGTGACAGTTCAGTTTAGCCAATTAATTAATTAATTATAAACTACTATACACTACACAAACAAATGATTGTGGGGATTTTTCAAAAACCCTAAATAGAACTGTGTTTCAATTTGTAAATTATTATACGTGGATTTACTGTATTTGTGCATGCAATATGGAGTAAGTTGACTTTTCAAAACATGTCTGGCTCATAACCGACTTCTCGAGCATAGCAAATAATCTGTATTTTTATTCAGAGACGTAAGATATTAAGAAACCTGTCTACCTGAGCNCGACTTCTCGAGCATAGCAAATAATCTGTATTTTTATTCAGAGACGTAAGATATTAAGAAACCTGTCTACCTGAGCTGAGTTATTATGCTTGATGCCGCATTTATTTATGCTCTCGTCACTTTTATTAATTTAAAAATATAGATGATGGTTTATCTCAGTGGGCTGTGACTATGTTACGAGCAATACAGCATTTGACATATGTACAGTACAACTTCAATATATAACAGAAA
Source organism: Clitarchus hookeri (assembly GCA_002778355.1). Lineage (NCBI taxonomy): Eukaryota > Metazoa > Arthropoda > Insecta > Phasmatodea > Phasmatidae > Clitarchus > Clitarchus hookeri. Next base: position 55,897 of record NQII01008222.1, read on the forward strand.
GCGAAAATAGTTCCGATACTAACTCCCTAGAACATGCAGTGTTTTCCTTCATGGACTGATACATACTTCTGCGCATATGTTGNATAGTTCCGATACTAACTCCCTAGAACATGCAGTGTTTTCCTTCATGGACTGATACATACTTCTGCGCATATGTTGTGTGATTTTTTTAATGGTTTCAAAGTCTGGAAAAAGGGGAAAATGCACTAGTTATGCTTCTCGTTTACATATTCTTGTGTAAGTCCAGCAATGAGTAGTTTTCCAATACCCATTGAATATGCGTGAACTAGGGGCTAAATTTATCTTTACAGGTGAAATAATTTAATATATTTTTTTTGTTCTATAGAGGAGGCGAGTAGCATCCTCCTTGCCCTGCCAAGCCGCACAGCTCTGTCACGACGTCGCCCCCCCCCCTTCCCCGCTGCGAGGCCTTGCAGCTTGTTCTCACGCTGCGCATTGCTGCGACGGCGCAGGTTCACGCTGCCAGCAGAGATAGCGCATGCACGGCCCCTCGTCTCACTGCGTTGCTCCGGCTTGCTGTACCTTGCCGGCGAATCTCTCGGGGTCAATAAAGGCTTTCAAAATTTAAAAGTACAATCTACTGCGGCTCTCTTTGCGATTATTTTTGTATGAATACAGATATAATAACTAACAGTTTGTGGTATCATGCCAACATTAAATTTATTTTATAAATTAAACATTTTATTGAAACAAANATATAATAACTAACAGTTTGTGGTATCATGCCAACATTACATTTATTTTATAAATTAAACATTTTATTGAAACAAATTTTTTAATATAAATAGTAGTTGGGGTAATATGTGGCTGAGGAGGGGGGGGGGAGGCAGCCCTGCCTGTGACATCAACCTATTTAGCTGTCCCAAATTCACCTGGTATTTTCCTACTGCTAACATCCCTACTGTTTAAATGAGAAAATAAGTAGTGTGGGAGGGGAAGTCAACGAATATAAATGACTGGCCAAAAATCTTTACCTCATATTTCACATAGTTTCTGACAAAATAAGTAAGACTGGAAGGAGGGGAAGTTGGCCAGTAAAAAAACTTGGCCAGGAGGGAGGAGAAGTCTCCCATGGTGGTCCCTACTCTGCAGGTACTATATTCCTTAAATCAATCCGCGCTTCCCCACTATTTGGCTAAACTATATAAAGGATGGTGCATCCCTAAATCTCTCACACTGATATCAGCGCTTCTCGTCTGCATATCCGAGTAGCCTCCTGCTTCGAAGCCATTTTGGGCTTGGAGAGTTATTGCGAGGTTTCACGGTCGGCTTCCAGTATTTCTTCAAGGAATTGCCCGCTAAGTTAGTACATTAATTAAAATTTTTTATCGACGAGTTTTATGCATTCTTGTTCATTTTAATTTTTTTTGAACACTAAAATTTATTTGTCATCAAATTTTATGCAGATTTTTAACTATTGAGCTCTTTAATTATGAAATAAATAACAGATTCAGTTTCTCATTAATTTGTTCGGCAACGAGCTCTTTAATTTTAAAATAAATAGCTGTTGCAGTTTCTTCTTTATTTGTAAGGCAGTGAGATCTTACATTTTTTTAAATAACATTTTTATGCAAGCAATTTTAAAATAAAATTGTCTTACTGAATGTTCTAATGCAAAGTTATTAACGACGTTTATTTTATTTTGTGCGGTGATGACTGCCAGTACGTCGGTCCCTCGCCGCTTGACCTGTCAGCCTACATCGGCGTAAGTCAGCACCGACTGTCAGTTCTCGCGTGATGCGAATTATTTTGAAAGTAAATACTAACACCGATGGGATAATTAAAATAAATAATTTTTTTTACGCGCATTGCTCCTTGATAGGTCTTTACAGTCAGCAGTAACAGGCCCTTCCAATTCCTGGAGTTGCTGATTTGTCGTCTTGCGGTAAACTGTGCACGTCCATTTGGAAGCCAGAACATCTTCACGCTAATACAAGCAGTCAGTATTTACGACTACGAGACGAATATTTTTGCGTGTGTTTATTAGAATTTTTTTACGTTATGTGGTTAACTTGTGTCCTGGTGGTGTGACTTCCGCGGTAGGACGTCGGATCCAAATCGTCTGTTTGACGGGAGTCCCTAGCANTGTCGTCTTGCGGTAAACTGTGCACGTCCATTTGGAAGCCAGAACATCTTCACGCTAATACAAGCAGTCAGTATTAACGACTACGAGACGAATATTTTTGCGTGTGTTTATTAGAATTTTTTTACGTTATGTGGTGAACTTGTGTCCTGGTGGTGTGACTTCCGCGGTAGGACGTCGGATCCAAATCGTCTGTTTGACGGGAGTCCCTAGCAACGCAACCTATTGTTGTTAGGAGAGTGACTGCAGTCTTCCTTTTCTTCTGCTGTGTACATGCAAAACTGTGATTAAGGATTTTAACTATACTCGTTGACAAAAAATTTAGTGTTGTGTCTAGTAAGAAATAATTTTATCTTTAAAAAAAAAAAACTATAACTCACATTCATACATAGCTCTTCTATGTCATGGTTCAGTGGAAAAAATAGAACTATGTTATTATGTTTAAAGCATAATTCCCACTGATGAAATATGTTTTCTTATTGATAAATTTTTTTTTGTCCAGCAGTGTATAAATATACTTGGAGACAGAGAAGTTACACAGGCTATCTTGTCATGTTAACTTGCGTATTAATAAAAACATTTTTTTCCAGCTTCGTCAAATTATTTGGCGTTAACGCTATGTCAACGTTATTAATATTATTCATAACCGTATGTTGTGGATTTTGTTAAGGTTTTGATTTATTAAAAAGTAACTACATTTGATGATAGAATTTTTTTTTTTTATGTTTCTGTCTAGGATTTTTTTTCTTTTTATAAAACTGTTATTCTAAATCATAAATAACTTGCATATAGTATGTATCAGTGAAAAAAAGACTCTTTGTTCTGCCACACAATTGAGTATTACATTTTTTAAAAAGTCAATAATTTTATACTTGAAAGCAGAGTATTTACACAGGCTTTGTTGCCATATGTATTTGTGCAGCAGTTATACATTTTTCCAGCTTCACTACCTGATTATTTTACATTAACCTACCATGACCAGACTATTAATAGTATTCGGACCCGTATGTTGCATGGTTTTTAGCTAACATCTTAAGCAAGGAGGGCGGCCGTGTCGACGTGGGATCTTCGGAGAGTTACCAACTTTCTTTTCCTCCTTCTGTCTCTGGGGTAAGTAAAATACCGCCGCTGAGGAGACATTGTGGTTTTTGCAGCAAATATTTGTCTGCAAGCAACAACGGATTGAGGCACGAGAGGACCTGCATCCATAATCCTTACAGGGAAGAGGAGCGAGTCTGCGGGAAGTGCGGGATGCAGATTGCGCGGAAGGAAAATTTGGAGCGACACTTGAGGAGCAGCAATTGCACAGGACAGTAGAAAGCTGCCGTCAAACGGGAAGTTCTGTAATGCCTTATTTGTCAACGCAGCAGACACACGAAGACACTAATAGGGGCGCAAGTTCAACACGGATAAGAAGACTTTTTGCCTGCGAGGACTGTGGGAAAGAATATTTCAGGGCAGACAAGCTGAAAGAGCATGCCAATAAGTGTACAGGACCGTAACCCCCACCATATAAGAATGCCAGGAGTGATGTTTCCACCCAGCAGCAGCCAGTACCAGCACCAGCACCACGACCGAGGATCGTCGTGGGGTCCGGATAGCCAACGGCCTACGGATATGTGCTGGCCGAGACTGCATTTAGAGGGAATCTGAAAACATATTTGGAGTAAAATACAAGTGACCAGGTCAAGGACCTGTGCACATATGTGGAAGAAATGAAACAGAGTATCATCGACCAGCTGCAGGAAGAAGAACTTGAAAATTGACAAATAAAACTTAATTTGTTCTTGGAACGTGGCTGGGGCAAACCTGAGCCCCATGAAAATTAAGTACACCAGCTTACCGTCAAGACACAAAATTTACCTTTTTACAATGAATATGATGTGGAAGAAGCTGTGATGGCCAGCATGATCAAGATATGTCAGCAAGAGGAGGTGTATATGACAAAGGGATCTAGATGGACACTCCCTCATACATTTTGATCTCCTCCTCACCAACAAACACAATGCACAATTCACATATATAAAAAAAAAATTATCGCCTGATGATGTCTCTAATTACACCCCACGAGTAAAAATTACACATATGCAAAATATGTTTCACATGCTATGATCCCAGGCTGCGAGTGGCCGAAAAGACAGACGAAGAGATGCTGGTGGAGCACAATAAGTATTGCAGCCCTCATGCACCTGCACGTGTTGAAATGCCGAGCCATGACAAGAAGGAAAGCGGGTCAACCCCCAAATTTAATAATCATAATAATGCAGAAAACATGCCAATCGTCATCTACGCCGATTTCGAGGTCATGCTTCTGCAAGTTTAAACCAGCCAGGCGGACCCCCAGACATCCACCACACTCTTATCAGAAACGCGAGGCCTATAGTTTTTGCTATTATGTTCGAATCATACCTGCCACCAAAACAAGTCTGACAATGGGGCCAAAAATTTATACTTGAAAAGATGCTGCCAATAAATTTATCGAGGAAATCGTGGTCGTGGGAAATTAAGTGAAGTAAATTTATGAAACAAGTGAACCAATGAAGCCGCTCAGCAACTTGAAACTATTGAAACATGCTATGACAGTTACCTGCTGCTTCTGCGTAGGAAAATTAACAACTGACAACTGGAATGTAATGGATCACCACCACTTCACCAGGAACTACATTGGGGCCTCCTGCAATAACTGCGACAAACTCCGCCACAGTCCGAAAATATTGCCTGTATTATTCCACACCTTGACGTATGACGATAACTTTAATATAAAACATCTGGGCTATGAAGAAGAAAACATTTTCATCATCACTCATACATAGGAGAAATTAATTACTTTCTCGAAATAGCTGGGG
>NQII01008222.1:72806-95639 GCA_002778355.1 Clitarchus hookeri
CCCCCCCCCCTCCTAAAGAAAATTTTTTTCCAGCGTTTAGGACTTTTATGTTTTTGTTTGCGGTTATATATGTATGTAACACTTATTTCACGTGAAGGTTATGATACTTGCATAAAATAGTTTCTATTTATAACTATAATTATGTTATTAGGAATGTAGTTTAAATTTTAAATACCTTTGGACAAGATATAATGCAATCGGTCAACAATAAATTGTAAATACTTATTACGAACTAAAATATTGACCAACCACTGTTTATCAACACAAGAGTACGACTCCCATGTTGGCTGAAAAGTGGAGGGGTGACTGACCCCCTTGACTCCCACCCCTGCGTATTTTGCGTACAGGGCACTATGGTGCCGACGTAAGGCTCAGATGCAATGGCGTTGACGCTACAATAACGCCTTGCAATAAGCGGCGAATCTATGCACAGAAATGATTCTGGCTACAATCGACTTTAACGTTGGCACGACGCTAAACGTCAAACGAAATGCGTTAAAAGTTGGCCAGCATTCAAAGTCTTTGCGTTTAGCGTCTAACGTAACTCAATCAGAATTCAAAACGTCACAGACGAGCGAAATGTTTGGCAACAGTTGGCACCATCTTCGCCGTATATTTTAATAATGTTAATCTTCTACGAAATAAATTAACAAAAGAACGCAAAACGCATCAAAAAATTTATCGACCGTAACTATGAAATCTGCGGTATCCGTTTTTTAAATAATATTTTTTATTTTAACTTTCAGACAGAATTCAAAATATTTGTATATGTATACACCTACATTATTTTTATTGCTATACATGTTAACGTCGTTGCAGTCATGCGAGTTTTCTTCTGGCAATGTTACTAGAAGCGGTTGCGTAATTGACGGCGAAAGTTCAACCACCGGTGGGTTCACTCCCGGATTTTCGCATCGAGCGAATTGTGCTGGACGCTGCCGGCGGGTTTCCAAGGGGTGCTCCCGTTTCCCCCACCCTTACATTCCAGCGCCGCTCCATCCGAAGCTCTCACTTCGCGTCGTGTCCTGCGGGTCCCAACCTTGAAAGCCCGTCATTAGGAGGGTGTCACCTCTCCTTGCGCGAAACTCCCCATTCACGAAATTTATATGTAAATTCATTTTAATGGCAACGTTTGACGTTTAGCGTGAAGTTGGTCGTGGGCAAGGCTGTGGCGCCTCGGGACTCGCTGACGAGCGTGGCGGAGTGCACTACCTGCTGCGGAACCACGGGCTCGTGCGTGCACTCTACACAGCGCTGCGGCGTAGTACTGTGCCATGTCCAGCAGACCTCCAGGCGTGCTCGTCGCTTCTGATTGGTTTGCGCTGTGGCCACGCGACGAGGCCATCATCACGCTGCCCGGGATAGTAGCGGCACTACTATAGTAACAGGCATATATAATCACTTCACGGTTAATTAACACTTATCTGAAGCCCTGCTGAATTAGTACTTTCAGAATATTCCTCCGCCTTGTGCAAAATAAAATTAACTACGTCTGGAATATTATATAAAAGTTGTAATAATATTTTTCATGGGAAATATTACTACTAGGCTCTACCAACGCACATGTTTTCTTGCGGTTTTTTTTTCATATTTATTATTCGAGACAAAATAATTTATAAATTATGTAGGTAAAACTCAAATTTAACGAAAAATAAGATACTGTTATAAGGGACGTCTAAGGGGCGTATCTGAGTTTTGTGAGGGATGGAGGTCTTAATAAAAATAAAGGAACCAAATTTTATTTCTTATTTATTCACACAACTATTATTTACGGCGTTAAATCATTTGCCTTCACTATTACTCATTATATTTAACAGTGAGCGCAATATTTAATGTATATTTAAACTCTAATTAACACCCTGCTAAATTGTCTCTGTTTGGTTACAGTCAATTAACTCATACTTATCATTAATACGCGTTCAGTCTATATGTTGCCACCATTTGTAATGACTTTCACTCACGCATCTAGTCCAATAGTGCAGCCTGTCAGTTGCACTCTTCACTGCTTCATACTCGCAGTCGCAGATTTCCCTTCCGCTGGTCACTTCTCTCGCTGCTCGTCTTCTATCGCCCGCAAATCAGACACTCATTTACTCATCAATTACTCAGCTTGGAGGCCTGTCACACCTTTATATCGTTCTCCCTGACCATCTGGAAGGTTCGACGCACCCCGAGTCACGCTGAGAGAATGAAGTCAGTAAGCAAGAGCATTATTCAGATAAACGCAGAAATCAATACAACCAGTTTCAGCAGCGTGCGCCGCAAAAAGGGTTATCTTGTCGGCTCGCTCTCTGTAACATATAAGCGGCCACCGGCCTATCGCTCGCCTGTTCATTCAAACAATCCTTTGACTTGCTGCCACCGCTATCGTATAATTGCTGTCCGTCACTTCCACTCGCTCGCGCGGTATGCGAAGCACAGTGCGTGTAACAATACTTATTTGTTAACAGAGGTATAAAACGCTTGTGATGCATGAAATATTTATGGAATAACTAATTACGTCACATGTTAGATAATATTCAAATGTTTGATTTTTAAAAAATTTAAGAAACCGCGAATAGACTAAAGTATATTCGCAGTATGTTCGCAATTTTTTAAAAATTAAACCCCTTTGAACTCCCCGCCTACTGTATTACGTGTTTAACTGTTTCCTTTCTGTTAACATGAAAACATTTTATTTTTGGCTAAATTGAAATTCTTCTTTTATTTCACTTATAAATTATAATATTTCGTTGGTAATTAATGTGAATAAAAACAGAGAATATAAGCATGTTGGTAATGCCTAGTAATAAATAGTTATCATGCAAAATATTATTAAACTGGTAGTACACAAATGGGGTGCGTTGTCCCATTGGTGTAATTTTCTAGACTTAGTTAAATTTTGTTTACAAGAGGTGGAGTAATAGTCTGAAAGTATAAATTTAGAAGGGCTTCAACAAGTGATTAGAATGGATTATAAAGGTTGTTCGTGGTGAAGTGAGCACTTTTGAAATCAACCTTAAAACAAAACTACCCGCTCACTGAAGAGATGCTACCGTACACATACACAAAAAAAANAAGTTGGTCGTGGGCAAGGCTGTGGCGCCTCGGGACTCGCTGACGAGCGTGGCGGAGTGCACTACCTGCTGCGGAACCACGGGCTCGTGCGTGCACTCTACACAGCGCTGCGGCGTAGTACTGTGCCATGTCCAGCAGACCTCCAAGCGTGCTCGTCGCTTCTGATTGGTTTGCGCTGTGGCCACGCGACGAGGCCATCATCACGCTGCCCGGGATAGTAGCGGCACTACTATAGTAACAGGCATATATAATCACTTCACGGTTAATTAACACTTATCTGAAGCCCTGCTGAATTAGTACTTTCAGAATATTCCTCCGCCTTGTGCAAAATAAAATTAACTACGTCTGGAATATTATATAAAAGTTGTAATAATATTTTTCATGGGAAATATTACTACTAGGCTCTACCAACGCACATGTTTTCTTGCGGTTTTTTTTTCATATTTATTATTCGAGACAAAATAATTTATAAATTATGTAGGTAAAACTCAAATTTAACGAAAAATAAGATACTGTTATAAGGGACGTCTAAGGGGCGTATCTGAGTTTTGTGAGGGATGGAGGTCTTAATAAAAATAAAGGAACCAAATTTTATTTCTTATTTATTCACACAACTATTATTTACGGCGTTAAATCATTTGCCTTCACTATTACTCATTATATTTAACAGTGAGCGCAATATTTAATGTATATTTAAACTCTAATTAACACCCTGCTAAATTGTCTCTGTTTGGTTACAGTCAATTAACTCATACTTATCATTAATACGCGTTCAGTCTATATGTTGCCACCATTTGTAATGACTTTCACTCACGCATCTAGTCCAATAGTGCAGCCTGTCAGTTGCACTCTTCACTGCTTCATACTCGCAGTCGCAGATTTCCCTTCCGCTGGTCACTTCTCTCGCTGCTCGTCTTCTATCGCCCGCAAATCAGACACTCATTTACTCATCAATTACTCAGCTCGGAGGCCTGTCACACCTTTATATCGTTCTCCCTGACCATCTGGAAGGTTCGACGCACCCCGAGTCACGCTGAGAGAATGAAGTCAGTAAGCAAGAGCATTATTCAGATAAACGCAGAAATCAATACAACCAGTTTCAGCAGCGTGCGCCGCAAAAAGGGTTATCTTGTCGGCTCGCTCTCTGTAACATATAAGCGGCCACCGGCCTATCGCTCGCCTGTTCATTCAAACAATCCTTTGACTTGCTGCCACCGCTATCGTATAATTGCTGTCCGTCACTTCCACTCGCTCGCGCGGTATGCGAAGCACAGTGCGTGTAACAATACTTATTTGTTAACAGAGGTATAAAACGCTTGTGATGCATGAAATATTTATGAAATAACTAATTACGTCACATGTTAGATAATATTCAAATGTTTGATTTTAAAAAAATTTAAGAAACCGCGAATAGACTAAAGTATATTCGCAGTATCTTCGCAATTTTTTAAAAATTAAACCCCTTTGAACTCCCCGCCTACTGTATTACGTGTTTAACTGTTTCCTTTCTGTNCGAAGCACAGTGCGTGTAACAATACTTATTTGTTAACAGAGGTATAAAACGCTTGTGATGCATGAAATATTTATGGAATAACTAATTACGTCACATGTTAGATAATATTCAAATGTTTGATTTTTAAAAAATTTAAGAAACCGCGAATAGACTAAAGTATATTCGCAGTATGTTCGCAATTTTTTAAAAATTAAACCCCTTTGAACTCCCCGCCTACTGTATTACGTGTTTAACTGTTTCCTTTCTGTTAACATGAAAACATTTTATTTTTGGCTAAATTNTTAACACGAAAACATTTTATTTTTGGCTAAATTGAAATTCTTCTTTTATTTCACTTATAAATTATAATATTTCGTTGGTAATTAATGTGAATAAAAACAGAGAATATAAGCATGTTGGTAATGCCTAGTAATAAATAGTTATCATGCAAAATATTATTAAACTGGTAGTACACAAATGGGGTGCGTTGTCCCATTGGTGTAATTTTCTAGACTTAGTTAAATTTTGTTTACAAGAGGTGGAGTAATAGTCTGAAAGTATAAATTTAGAAGGGCTTCAACAAGTGATTAGAATGGATTATAAAGGTTGTTCGTGGTGAAGTGAGCACTTTTGAAATCAACCTTAAAACAAAACTACCCGCTCACTGAAGAGATGCTACCGTACACATACACAAAAAAAAATGCACTGGTTGCAAAAACTGTTTTGTCAAAGCTTCCCAGGTGAAATTTTATTGCAGCAAGTAAACAGTTTGTTTTGCACACTACCTCTTAGAATTACTAGTACAGAAGCCATTTTTTTATAAATGTACACATTTTTTTTATTTGAAAGGGTATTTATTATTTATAACAGTAATTTTGTGAGTCAAGATATAATTTTTTACTTACAATATGACGTTTAGTTAACAGCAACAGCGCTCATGCTGACGATGACCAAAATTTTTTGCTGCGACTACAAAATTAGTCACAGCTACGCAAGTGCGTAGAGTAAGTGGAAAGCGATAAATAGGGGACCATTTTGCATGTGGTCTTCATGCTTCTATCTTGGGCTGGTGTAATGGACGAATTTACATGAGGAACAAGCAAACATCACAAAATATAATGTTCTACAGACGCAATACAAAAGTTGAAAGTCAATTTGCTCATCCGTAGGTGTGAAACGTCGGCGATAATATTTCGCACAAAGAAAGGACGATGAAATTGTTGTGGCTGACTTGCATTCGGAGGGTAGTGAGTTCGCGCCTCGGTCCCTCCGCGGCAGGTATCCAGTTGGGATGCCGCGCACGTGTGCTGTGAAATTGGCATCAGGTCAGTGAAATTTAAGCTCGTCAAACGTCAACAGCACACAGCGTCACACACGCTTTGTCCAACGGCAAATGTTATCGGTCAATATTTCAATAAAGTCTACGTAAAAAAAAATTTGGTGTGGGAATATTCCTTGTAACGCACAGTTATCGGGTTTTATCCTGTACCACCGAACTGTTTTTTTTCTTAAATTACATATTAATGCACAAGATAACGTAAACAAAAATTGTATTCACAAAATGGTTTTGTTGCTGCCACAAAGTCTTTTGTGATATATATATATATATTGGCAAAAGATTTTCGTGGTCACCAACAACTTTTTTCGTTACGAAAAACTGTGATTTTTTTTTTAAGTGTAGGTAAGCATGCTTCCCGTTAAGTTGGCAGTGAATGAAGATGAATAGTTCCATGTCTTGACGATGTATTTCGAGTGAAAATTTAATAATATGGTCAACCAAGTTTGCGTTTACTAATTTATACAAATTATGAAGCATGAAATGGCATTAAAACCCCCCAAAAAATGTTACTTTTTATCTAGGCCGACGCATGAATAAAGTCACTGGGCTATGGCTATGCAAAATTTACAAATGTATGAAGGAAAAATATTGGAAAAGTGAATCATAGGCAGGGATTTAAAAAGTGCTAAATTAATGGCAAACAGCTTACACCGGCCCTTACTCACTGTAGCAATAACAAACACATCCCTAAAATAAATTACAAATGTACGCAGCCACACCCCTAATATGAATATCAGGTATACTCTTTCATATTCCATAAGTTGGATGCACAAAACAAACCTTTTTTGCTCGTGATATTTGAGCTTTTAATTACTGTACTAATCTGAATAATAATATAAAAAACCAATTAAAATCGATACCAACTTTGGTTTTAAATGCGAATATATTAATTTTTCTCTATATAAAATCATGTCNAAGTTGGATGCACAAAACAAACCTTTTTTGCTCGTGATATTTGAGCTTTTAATTACTGTACTATTCTGAATAATAATAAAAAAAACCAATTAAAATCGATACCAACTTTGGTTTTAAATGCGAATATATTAATTTTTCTCTATATAAAATCATGTCATTAAGCGGCTAGTTCAGTGACGTGATTATTTTAAAAATAGAAAATTTGATTAATGTTATATCGTACTCATAGTACGTGATTACTTCTCGNTCATTAAGCGGCTAGTTCAGTGACGTGATTATTTTAAAAATAGAAAATTTGATTAATGTTATATCGTACTCATAGTACGTGATTACTTCTCGCAACACACATAGACGGTGTCTTCTTATGAGTCCTATAGTGCCATTTACAGAGATATGTTATATGTGTATATATATGTGTGTGTATATACATGTGTGTATATATATACATATACACATATGGCATTATAGAGCTCAGATGTTCACCCGAAATTTTGATAACGAATTCGTAAATAGCAATATATATATATATAATATATACATATATTGAACTGAGAATTTATTTTAGCATCTGCGCAATACGCCTTAAAAAAAACTTCAAGCATTTATTTCTGAATGCTCTTATACCAAGGGAAATAATATATTTTTTTTAACGGAATAAATTATTAAGAAAAGGCGCTGTAATAATCATCTATCAGGTGTAAATAAAATATGCGATTACAATCTTATCTTGAAATTCTCTGCCTCATGTGTTGGAAAGACATGTGGTCGTCGCTGGAATGTAGAGTGCCACAGGTGCCAGATTATTAATTAATGTGGAAAACACGCCGTTAATTTCATTTACTTTTAAAGCTAGTGCTAGGATATCCGCAAACTCTCCGCTGCTTACAATAACGTCATGCCGTGTAAAAAAAAGTAATTAATCCAACCAAGACTCTTTTTTGACATCAAAACGCGCATCATACATTTCGATCTATCACTGCGGCGTTTTTTTTTTTTTGTGTATCATGGGGTAAAAAAAGGTGCTTCATAAATACCGGGAATAATTGCTGCCTGATTAGCGTCGCATGGTGCGATAACGCTTCAACCCCTCTCCCTCTTTCATTCGGAGTTCCCCTCGACCGCCTCGCAAATTCACGCCGTGGCGTTAATTTATTACTCCCGCAGACAGGTCGGTGACCCTGGAGTTTTATTCGCCCGCTTTCGCGCCATCACGAGCGGAACGGACGCACGGTGATTAATTCCGGCGGTGACGCCGCAAGCGAGAAGAATGGCAGCACGCTTCCCCGCGCCAACAGAACGTTGTCACCTAGAGCGGTGAACACGGCTCTAGCTGAGTCCAGTGCGAAGAGGAACTGTCCTGTTCAACAACTGCGATGCCCAAGCCTTATATACACTGAAGAGCCAAAAAAACTGGTATAAGCGTGCGTATGCAAATAAACGAGGTATAGAACCAAACTGAGTAACGCGATGCGGTCGGCAGCTAGATCGGTTACAACTGCTACAATGACAGGTTATCAAGATTTAAGAGAGTTTGAACGTGGTGTTACAGTCGGCGCACGAGAGATGGGACATAGAATCTCCGAGGTAGCGATAACATTTGGATGTTCGCGTACGACCATTTCACGAGTGAACCGTGAATATCGGGAATCCGGTAAATCATCACAACTTCGACATCGCTGCGGCAGGAAAGATATCGTGAAAGAACGGGGCAAACGACGATAGACGAGAATCATTTAACGTGACACACGTGCAACCCTTTTTTTAAATGGGCGCAGATTGGATTTGTGAACTGCCCTGCAGGATTCATGGTGTGAATTGCCTACTGCATACCTTCAGACATTAGTCGAGTCCATGCCACGTCGTCTTGCGGCACTTCTACGAGCTTGGGAGGGGGTGGGGGCTACACGATATTAGGCAGGTGTACCAGTTTTTTGGGCTCTTCAGTGTATTTCATTCATGGTTACTTCCAATATTTCTGAAGCCCTGCTACAGTTCTACTTCCAGGATATTCCCCCGCCTGATGCAAACAAAGCTTAACCAAGTGTAAAAAACTACATCAAAGGGACAGCGTACCGGATTTGTGCGCAGTCAGTATATTTTGCAAATAAATTATTTCTTACCAGGCATTACCAACACTTTTTTATTTCCGTTGTAGTTAATATTGATTATACATGAAATATTATAATTTATAGCTAAAATACAATAAAAANGTTGTAGTTAATATTGATTATACATGAAATATTATAATTTATAGCTAAAATACAATAAAAATTCGTTTAAAACCAAAAACAAGATACTTTTATGTTAACAGAATTATAAAGAGTTTGTGACACATGACATATTTCGGGAACAACCAAACACGTCATACACTGAAGTGATTTTTCAAAGGCTTGATTAAAAAAGTGCGAAGAAACCACGTATNGGGAACAACCAAACACGTCATACACTGAAGTGATTTTTCAAAGGCTTGATTAAAAAAGTGCGAAGAAACCACGTATAGACTATACAACTTTATACAACGGCACATGGACATAACAGATCGTTTCTCGTACGAAAGAAGTAAACTTGTTTTAGTAAGGGCGATGCAGGAATGTGGCTCCAGTCGGTTCGAGCCGGATTGCCAGCGGGTTTGGGGAAGAGGGAACATCCCTTCATTGAGAAAGAAGGTTTCGTTGAATCAAACGCGCTAGCAACCTCAGCTAAAGCGACTACTAATTAAATAAAAAAGTTTTAAAATAAATACAGTACAAGTACTGGACAACGTGCATAAATAAATAATTCAAGTTTTACAGCTTTACATGTTAGTTTCGTATTGAACTTAATTTACGAGGATGTTGACGCCATTATTTAGCAGCAATGAATGCACAAACAAATACACTGTTACTTTCCTAATTGTCACAAAAAATACAAAGAAAAAAACTCTCGATCTGTATTTTAGAACGAAGGCAATCTATTAAGTGACTGAACAAATATGTACAGTTGGTTTAACTGAATATTTCGCTGACAGTATAACTTATTTTGCCCCAACACAAATTTTTGGTTTATATAAACGTGTATGATGTTAGATGAACTAAATTTAATTAGTCTTTTCCAAATTTCGTTTGCTCAAAAAAAATATTTTTCTAGGGCAAATAAATATATTTTCAGCCCTATACAAACAAATATTTAGTTGGCTGAAGGCAAGAGCGGGGTCCTGCGACAACAGTTCATTCTGTGTGGTCGCACACGCCTGACGTAGGAACTGTGTGAGGTGACCCTGAGGTGACACTGGCACAGAGGTTACGCACGTTCATGTTGAGCTTGTCAGATCTCACAAGGGACGCGCAGTTTTACATTGGGATCCCCACCGTTGACGAAATATAGGCCATATAATGTAGAAAAAATCTTCCAACATATAATGTCTCTTGAATCTATTTGACTCAGATAATTAACACTAGTCACTGTGCTGTTGTGTGGGTGCCTGAAAAAGCAAACCTCCAGAATACCAGATCCTCTGTGTGCAGTCATTCCTTGCAGAGCGAACCTGTACATAACACTGAGAAGAATGAAACTCTACTCTGCTGTAGTAACTTGTTTAACGATAACATTATCTTCCTTAGCAACATCGCAATCAAAAGAACCAATATTCCAGAAAACAGGTCTTGAAATATATCTCTTCTTATGACAACGTGCTTGCCCCATGGCTCTGTGAAAACTAATAAAATTTCACAACACTTTGAAAACGCACTGCTCCAGAACAACGCTTTCCTACTACTAACCGTACTATACGTAACCTGTATATGATCTTATATGTTGCTTAGCTGGACGACTTATGGTAACGAAACTATTTCCAAATAAGTCTAATCGCTAACTGAATAAACAGTAACCACACCGTTATAACAAAATATTATGGAAACCGAATTGGGATTTGGATGATGGAATATGGCAGTAACTATGTCACGGGATTATAAGGGATTCATATGAGAACACCAGATTCTATATAAACTATCCGAGCTGGCTTGGATTGATTAGATCAAACAGACGTTCCTCGATAAAGGGCGAAGTTTACAGTTAATAGTTACGGGAGGGCTCGACTTTTGAAAGTGTTTTCCTGGGGACGCCGATGGGGCAATAAAATCTGCAGGATGCATATATGAGAAATATGAGTCGTCTAAGAATTAAAGTAATGCTCCCATTAAACCTCATTGGGGATTTGTTCTGGGTAAAGATGGTCGTGAGTTCATTCCCGGCTTCCGTCAGGAAACATTGTCCCTATCAACTATCTATCGGGAAAACCTACCAAGTTTATGCTATTAAAAATGGCAAAACAAACAATTTTGTAGATATTGGAAACACGTTTATACCACTCCACAATACACTAGCGATCTACGTTAAAATATTAAAATATTCTATCACTGTGTGTTAACTTCACGTGAGAGAAATGATATCGGTGACCCACAAAGTGCCAGCCGTGAACGACTACTATTACTATAAGGGACGACGTCGGGTAAGCCAGTGTAAACGGCACGAAGATTCTCGCGAGCAGCAGAGATTAGTTGCCGACGCAGTAGCGGATACGCTATCGTCACTGTGATAGCTGTTAGTAACAGGGCTCGCGCTTCGAACTGTAACAAACGCTCTTTTCAACCATCACCTCCACCATACCAGTTAGGGTTTTAAATAGTTCTCTAAACGACAATAATGCTTAGTAACTTTCATAAATGAGTCCTCTTAATGGTGTAGGTTTCTTCAGAATATCGCAATTACCTTAAACGTTCTCTTATTTGTCCCCCCCCCAACCCCTCTAAATTCGACCACTCTTTTTACGCAATGTTGTTTTTGGTGTCTTTTTGCGTGAATAAATGTAGGATTGTAGGATTACTTCTTATATAAAAAAAAGTTTCGGATGTAACTAAAGATAAAAATTTATCGTGTCTCCAACATATTACAGTGAAATCAAAATATGTTTCTAATGTTTACCCGAATGGGGAAAAGGTCCTGGAAGTTATAAAGTAGAAATTCTATTAGCATTGCATTACATATTTAGTAATTCCTGTATTGCGTTTGTTATTTCATTATATTGCGTAATTTATTCTGTTACAAAATTCTCTCTCACTTAAGTGCATTTATAAATTTGTAAGCACATCAAACTTCAGAGTTAAATGTGGATTTTGGTACTTCTATCGTAAAGTCACGTTACGTAATTTTGAGAAAATGAATTAAATTCTCTTCAACTCGAAAAAAACATAATCGAACAGGATTTATAACAAATACTTACGTATTGCTGCAAAAAAAAATCAACAAACATACAATTATTTTACTGTCACACTGTAGTTCAAAATATGCTTTCATCGGAACACATGTTAGCCTCACACACGAATTATCACTAAAACAATTATGTGGATAAGCCTGCTGGTACTGAAAGAGTATGGACACTGTGAAAAAGTCAAACATTGTTCTCACTAAGACTAATGGTAAGATTACCTAACACTAAATTTCAAATGATAATTTTTTCTTTACAAACTGCATTGGTAGCTTTAACTGATGCTATTCCTTGGGAATACCCCGAGAACATCCCAGAAATCCGCCGAAAGCACATCCAGTGACCCAAGTTCACCAATCAGCTCACACATGAGTAAGTGCCGGAACTAGAAACAGATTACTGTAGACACGATCATGAAGAAGGAAATCTAGAGATGAGGGAAGAGATTTGGACGGCCGACGGCTGTTTGGGGCACGGCCTGCCCGGCGCTTGAAGCGCGCTGCAGTGTTTTGGAAACCCGCGTTTGTTTACGAAATTACTAAACGTGTTCACATTTGACTCATGTAAGAAAAGAAAATACACCTCAGACAAGGTACGTATAATACTCTTGATACATCATGCACATTATAAATGATATTCCAGAGCCCTCTAACATAGCTAAAAATGGCCTTTTCACACTGCTGTATCTCATAACATACTGGTCGAAAATATGCGAAACTATTACAGGGACCTGCAGTAAACCTAAGTGCAAACTTCCCACCAATAAGATGATAGGGTCGTCGCTTAAAGTCCCATTAGTACACGCAGCACGACGGAAACACTGAACGCCAGTTCTGCGCCGTGAGCGTAGGAGCGATATGGCACTAGGTGCGCGTGTCAGTTTGGCCCTTATCGCTCCCGCGCTTCCCTGCCTCGAACGCACTGAAAGGCGACGACCTTAACATCGAGGTCTTGAAAGCTGACGAGGGTTCAGTGCCGAAATGCAAGGGCGGTGGAAACGGAATATCCCCGAGAAAACCCGCCGACCAGTGGCATCGTCCGGCACGATTCTCACGTGCGAAAACCCGGGAGTATCCNTCCCCGAGAAAACCCGCCGACCAGTGGCATCGTCCGGCACGATTCTCACGTGCGAAAACCCGGGAGTATCCCAACCGGGGAATGAAACATGATCGCCTTGGTGTGAGGCGAGCAGGCTAACCTCTCCACCAACGTTGCCCTAAATTAAGAGGGTGACTACTCCCGTAAAAACACTAACAGTGTAGGTTTTGTTGTATATGTTATCCAGGGCACTACTNCCCAACCGGGGAATGAAACATGATCGCCTTGGTGTGAGGCGAGCAGGCTAACCTCTCCACCAACGTTGCCCTAAATGAAGAGGGTGACTACTCCCGTAAAAACACTAACAGTGTAGGTTTTGTTGTATATGTTATCCAGGGCACTACTTTCTTTATTCTTTTTTCAACAGCTCATAAATTCACACTTCTCCAAAAGGATACATTCTTGTTACATGCTATTAAATAAATACAAAAATATACTCTGAATACCAACACAAAAAAAATTCTCTTTTAAAAATTATCTTTTAAAACGCCGTGTAAAAACGATTGCACCATAAAAAAAACTAATTTAAAAAGTTTGTGCATGCCGTGGTGTTTGGTTTCTTGTACTCGTATGTCAGTCAGTCCACGATATCACTGACTGTATTGATACTTACCTGCGACTGACAGGCGATGTGAAGTTACGTCGGAAGCAGCCAACGTGTTGAGATATTTCTCTCCCGCGCGCCGAGTTAGGGAGAATGTAACGGTATTGCCGGGAGGAGCGAGCCCGCTGGCGAAAGGACGTTGAAGGATCCTGGGCCCGCGGGAGGGACAAGGAGGGGAGACCACGGTCCATCAAGGGATGCTGCAGTGATTAATCTAAGAGACGCGAGGGGCCGCAGCAGCCGCGCGACGCCAAGCTGATGGCCGACGTCGACCCCGGGAGCGGTCGCCCATTCCGGAGACAAGAAACACCGGAGCAAGACGGCTGGCTCCCGGAGACTAACGATCAAACAAGTCGCCCGGAAACGGCTATTAATCACGCGGGTATTTATCTAATAGGTTTTTGCGAGGGTGGGAGTGGAGGGAGGGGTGCAGTGAGAAGAGGCGAGGAGTGGAAGTGAAACGTCTGAGTGATGACTGCCACCTACCCGCGACCCCTGGCCGCCCGTCTTCTCGATGCTGAGGGTTGCTGTATCAATTCCCATCCAATGCTCTTTTGTTCGGACAACAGTGCCCTGGCCACTTCATTGAATTATCGTTTTCCTTNTGTATCAATTCCCATCCAATGCTCTTTTGTTCGGACAACAGTGCCCTGGCCACTTCATTGAATTATCGTTTTCCTTTCCGATCGGCTACCCTTGAAATCGTTCCAAATGACATCCATTTAGCTTACATCGATGATGCGATGTAAGCTAACGTTTACCACATTACTTATTTCTTCTATTTTAAAAAATCACCGTTTCTACGCTAAAGGAATTAACTCGAGTTACGACTTAATTCCTTATGCTGAAAAGAAGCAAAAGAAATAGGGGTTGAAACATGGCACAAATTTCACTCGAATCTCTTCCCGCGCTTTCTTTTTCTCTGCTTTATTACTGCATTCACAATTCTTATCGTCCTAAATAGTGGGCTGACATTCAGTCTCTTTCATTAAATATCGTGTGTTGAAATCAAAACTTGTTATCGAACTAAGAAGACCTTCAATACATAACAAACAAATGACTACACTGGTAAAAGTAGTTATAGTATCTGTCACCAGTGAGAACGCCCCGATAAAAACGTGTGTTATTCTAGCAGTGACTGGCCCAGACATAGCTGTTCTGTCGGTCACTGGTGACATGTCTCGGTGACCGTTGCGTCACCGTGACCGGCTACAAAACTGCAGTCTCCCAGTGTGCACGTTTCCAATTCCAAGCAATGCGTTTCTTACTCAAAACACGGTCGTTAACGATGGTTACGTGACTCAATGCGAGAACCGTTTTAAAATTCCAACTTGGAACCTAACATTTTTGTACACTCCTTGAAATCCTCCAAGCTGAAAATAAACGACATTCATATATGTATATATTGCATTATTACATTTTTTTTAAATTTTATACTATTTCAACACCACGAACGTGTTAGAACAAAAATGTACTTCACTTTGTGGCGTGAAGATAGATATAAAACTACCGTGTACTTGCACAGATAAGTACTCTAGAAAAAAATGTTTATTTTAAATACAGAGATTTGCGTTTCATATGCCACAGTATTGTAACCATACGATGTTTTACTTGTGATGCTACAAGAAATGGTTTTGCAACTAGTTTCCAAGTAACTATCTGTAAAAAGTGCAAAAATGTTTTACTGTGTAACAATATCACACATTTACTTGATCTACGGGTGTACAAAGTGCCTGGCTCTATGACAATGTTAATTTTACACGTGGTGAAATCATACAAAAAAATAAGTAGTTAAGTACAGCATATGCAATGCTCCAGAGAAGCTCAACTAACGGTGGACAACCTATACCCCTTATGTGTCTATGTTAAGCTTCGTATTGACCAGTCAAAATACCGTGTATACTAAATGTACGTACGCCTTCCGTTTTAAATATATCGGCATAGATTGGAAATTAAATAAACAGAATCAATTATATAAAAATAATGTTCAATGAATATTTTGCACGTATTTAATATTAGCAATCTGACTGCAAAACTATTTTCCGATTTAAAATGTAAGCCTTCTAAAGTTAGTTGGATGTTTTTTTACACTTATTTGTTAGTGATTTTAGTATCATATTTGTATACATTCATAAAATGTTTCTCGTTCTTTCCTTTTCTTTAAAACAAATTGTAATTACCACTGTCAAAGCAGAAGGGGCAGAAATCATGTGCCGTGTACTGTGATCTTAATAAGCGCACTGCCATATACGAGCACACAATGGCATTCGTGAAATTTTTAAGTTGAGATGACTAGGAGAAACTTACTTGGACTGGGTACGCAGGAAGTATCATAATTTTAACATGAATGCACAGCTGTGAATATTAAAAAGCTAAGTTAAGATAATTTATAAAATATTTCAAGTAAATAACTAATAAATCATTTTAATGAGTAATTGATTTTTGTGAGCGCTCTCTGATGAAACGAGATGGTCCTAGGGCTCGAAGTAGGTATTTTCTTAAGTTAATTGTTTTTTTTTTTTTCTGGGCATATATGTTTTGTTCATGAAGGTACATTTGGAGTTGTTTTGTACAGGTGNGACTCCTCCTATCACACAAGTTTGTCAAGTACGATATATGTAATTTGCATTTCTTTAAAAAGTTTTAAGTTACTGCTTTGTATATGCGGACGTCTTTCAGGTAGTACCAAGCAGACGAGAACATTGCATATAGTCCGGTAGGGGTGCACCTTAGTTTAATTGAAGACTGTTTTTCTCACCACACAGTTTTATTTATCATGTTTTCCCGCTTATTTTATTTTCGACAAATGACGAAGTAATAATTAACCACCCGCAAAAAAAAAAAAAAAAAAANCCAGGAGAAAGCTTTTTCTGTATAGATATATACACCACCCCTCCCACCTACCAAAGTTTTAATTATTAATGAGTGCAAGCACAGCTAAATATAGTATTAATGACCAACTTTTACATGACGACACCATAACAATCACGGCGATAAGCTTCGTAACGACGACTTGGCGTGATAGTAATTTAATGCGCGAAGGTCGTGCTCCTTTATGTAGGAGGCGTATTCTTGCGGCAGTTGGCAACAAACACCTGTCCAGGTGATCAGTTAACCTTCACTGGATGTCTCGCTGATAGCTTAAGTGGTCTGGAGCACGCAAGCAATCTTGGCAAACATTAGATTATTTTGCCCTTTCGTGATGGGAGGTTAACGCTTATATGGCGAGTGAAAATAAAGGGCTCAGTTCACAATGGCCAAAAATTACCGTAAGGAACTTTTAATATATCTACTTTATTGTGAAGTTNATGAATTACTGCAAGATAGACTTGCTACAAATATATACACTTTTTTTTTCTCTATATTGGAATGCCAATAAAAACCTTGCACTGTTTTTACAATAAATTGAGCAGACGTCTTTGTGGCAAATGTCAGTTACTCCGCAAAGAATATTTCTGCTTTAACAAAATCAAGATTAGTTAATGAGAGGGAAGGAACGCATATTTCAAAAAATGTGTTCACCAAAAAAATACTAGGGCGAATCTGAGACTTGAACTCGCACCTCCGATGTTACAAGCTTAACGTTCTTTTAACACACGATTCTGTTCAGATTACTGTTGGTAGGTAGGACATAACACACGATTCTGTTCAGATTACTGTTGGTAGGTAGGATATAACACACGATTCTGTTCAGATTACTGTTGGTAGGTAGGATATAACACACGATTATGTTCAGATTACTGTTGGTAGGTACGATATAACACACGATTCTGTTCATATTACTGTTGGTAGGTAGGATATGTCAGGTGGTGACATGGGCCAGAATACGTCTCCTCTTGTAAATAACTGAGGTCTGTGANTTGTAAAGAACTGAGGTCTGTGATATGGAGAATGCCTGCACTTCAGAATGATATTGTAATTGCTCAGTTGTAGTTTCGTAACTGCAGAATATATTGGCTTGGGAATGTTTGCGTCATGACAAGAGTTACGTACCGAAAACTACAACGTGCGACAGAAAACCTTGAACATCGCCAAACCATTCATTTTGGTAAGAGGTAACTTTTCTTTGCTGTGTACAAAAACAGCTCAACGAATGATTTTTTTTTTCAGCTATACAGGAAGGTTATATCGCCACAAAAAAAAAACGTTTAAGGAAAATATTTATGAACAGCAAACCTACGTTTATTTCACATTATCTTTGAACTAAAGCAATATTATGATACTGTAAACATAACAGCCTCTAAGATATGGTTTTCTTTGCAGTAGAGAAAATTTTGAATGCATCCATGTCTGAGTGTAAGTTCGTGAACTGACTGACGCCTTGAGTGTAGGCAACCATGGAATACAGTGTTTATCAACTTATTGGCTGTACTGTACTCTGTGTGTGTTTCTATACATATATCAAAGCTGCGCTGTACAACGCCTGCAGAACAAAGCGGCGCGATCATACATGTAGGAAATGTCCCGCGCCTACTTCCTATGCAACTTGTACTNCGTTTAAGGAAAATATTTATGAACAGCAAACCTACGTTTATTTCACATTATCTTTGAACTAAAGCAATATTATGATACTGTAAACATAACAGCCTCTAAGATATGGTTTTCTTTGCAGTAGAGAAAATTTTGAATGCATCCATGTCTGAGTGTAAGTTCGTGAACTGACTGACGCCTTGAGTGTAGGCAACCATGGAATACAGCGTTTATCAACTTATTGGCTGTACTGTACTATGTGTGTGTTTCTATACCTATATCAAAACTGCGCTGTACAACGCCTGCAGAACAAAGCGGCGCGATCATACATGTAGGAAATGTCCCGCGCCTACTTCCTATGCAACTTGTACTACGTGCCTTGTTATGCCGGCGTTCTACGTTGCAACTTTCAACACATTTAGTTGATATTAAATACGTTTCCGGGTATAAGTTATCATGTATTTATGTGAACATAAAAATTGTACATATAAAATGCAATGAAACGAATATGCAACGTATTTTTCTTAGAATATAAAAATCACTACTCGTAAAATGGAAGTATTTCATTGTTAAAGCTTCAGCAAGCAATAAAAATATGAATATAAAACGTTGCCAGCAGGAGTCTTTTCTAGGTAAAGTATTATTTTTAATAAAAGTTTATTATGTAGGTATAAAATTATCTACACTTGAAATATTTAGTGACGATGTAGATATACAGAGTGATTCTAAATTCATGGGACAAACATCGAGGGGTGGTAGAGCTCACAAAAAAAACAATTATTATATAGGAATATATGGGCGGAAGTGACGCGTTGAAGCACAAACACAAAAACATAACACATTAATGGAAACATAAAATGTTCATTAGCAGCATAAGAAACTACTGATTCCGTACAGGAAATGTTAAAAGAGCTGCTGGAAATGCATCCATCAACAGTCACGCATGCTTGGCGACCTCTACATATGGCGTGATTGGCTGACAATGGTAGCGTGCGTGAAATACCCGGCGTATTTGAATATGTTCGCCAATCACTCCACCGACGCTACCATGCTTGCATTACTGTCGGTGGTAGCAATTTTGAGCAATTATTATAAACATTGCTGTAAAAAGGCATCTAACGGCGACGTTGTAAATAAACAATGTGTAGCATTTCATGTTTTATTTTTTTTGTTGGTGCCTCAACACGGCACTCCCGCCTATACAATAATTGTTGGTTTTAGTGAGCTCTATCACCCCTCAATGTTTGTCTCATGATTTTTTAATCAACCTGTATAACAATTTGTATTATTGTGTCTTATAAGAATTGTTATGGATGAGTATTTCACGAGATGTATTATAATATTTAATGCGCGGTATTGGCCTATCGAACTAGCAATTTATGGTTAATGGAATCTGCAACACTAGCAACCGCAAGAAGTTTATAGCCTATTCTCAGTTTCTTCACACTTTTTTAGTTAAATCTGTGAGAAATTTCCNACTAGCAACCGCAAGAAGTTTATAGCCTATTCTCAGTTTCTTCACACTTTTTTAGTTAAATCTGTGAGAAATTTCCTTATGTATGACGTGTTTGCTTGTTTCATAAATATCTTGTCTCACAACCACATTTTACTTCTGTTAACTTAAAAATATATGATTTTTGGTTGAATTAAACTTTTAGTTACATTTTGTTAGTAAAATTTAATACTCAATTTAAAACTTATATGAATAAGACCGGAAGAAATTAGGCGTGTTGGTAATCCCTGAGGAAGAAATAGTTCTTATGCAAAATAATATTTAACTGACGGCGCACGAATGTGGTGCGTTGTCCCTTCCATGTAATTGTCTAGACTTAGTTAAGCTTTGTTTGCAGGGGGTGTTGGAATATCCTGAAAGCTTAACTTTAGCTAGGCTTCAGAACNACTAGCTACCGCAAGAAGTTTATAGCCTATTCTCAGTTTCTTCACACTTTTTTAGTTAAATCTGTGAGAAATTTCTTTATGTATGACGTGTTTGCTTGTTTCATAAATATCTTCTCTCACAACCACATTTTACTTCTGTTAACTTAAAAATATATGATTTTTGGTTGAATTAAACTTTTAGTTACATTTTGTTAGTAAAATTTAATACTCAATTTAAAACTTATATGAATAAGACCGGAAGAAATTAGGCGTGTTGGTAATCCCTGAGGAAGAAATAGTTCTTATGCAAAATAATATTTAACTGACGGCGCACGAATGCGGTGCGTTGTCCCTTCCGTGTAATTTTCTAGACTTAGTTAAGCTTTGTTTGCAGGGGGTGTTGGAATATCCTGAAAGCTTAACTTTAGCTAGGCTTCAGAACNTCTAGACTTAGTTAAGCTTTGTTTGCAGGGGGTGTTGGAATATCCTGAAAGCTTAACTTTAGCTAGGCTTCAGAACAGTTGGGAGTAACAAAGAATGGAATAAATGAATTAAACTTTGGGGTTTCGATAAATATAACAGATCTCAGACAATTGCAGTTGCAGTAACAGTTCAAAGGATCACAAGCGAGTCTGTCCATAACTACAATAAAAAAAGCAACTAGGAAATCTTATTTAATTAGAATAAATTTACGTAAGGATTGTATTTAAGGTAAAGTTGTAGGTATGTATTATTTAAATTACACATTTCAGAGTTGAAATAGTTTCGGAAATATTTAGTTAAGAACGCCAGTAGCGGTCGAAATGAAGCCAGGTCTGGGCTTGTAACGCAGCGCTTGGCTATGTTTGGATGGAGCCTATGGGGTGTAGCAATCGGGTAAGGGTTCATAAAGAATTCCCTTTGGCGCTAAACGTTGCCTCCGCGACATTTAATCCCTCCGACACGACAGTCTTGTAAGAACCCTGGCGCGCAATTTCACCCCTGCGCTTCAAAAATCCCCTTCCAGAGCCTCGTGAATTTTTGAAATCGTCTTAGACGCGCCGGGGCAGTGCTCAAAGTGAATTCGAGAACACAAGGCCTTT
Source organism: Clitarchus hookeri (assembly GCA_002778355.1). NCBI lineage: Eukaryota > Metazoa > Arthropoda > Insecta > Phasmatodea > Phasmatidae > Clitarchus > Clitarchus hookeri. The sequence continues at coordinate 93,984 of NQII01008222.1, forward strand.
GCCGGGCCGCGCGGCATCAACCGGAGGAGAGTAAGAAATAAGACGAAGGAGAAGGTCTAAGAGGACACCGGAGGTGCCCGCGAAATGGCTTCGGAGAGACGGAGAGAGACAGGAAGACGACGAGAAGACGACGAGAGAAAAGAAAGGTGTAGGAATACGAAACGACATGGGAAATGACAAGTGGGGTTGCTTCTCGCAAGCTCATAGGAAGAAATTTAATTTCGGGCTCATCGAGTTTCCAATGCTCGTCGAGTCCGTCTCGTGTTTTCACTTTCATTACACTCTTTTATTTCTCTCCCGCATTTCTCTTCTGTCCGCTTGCTTACCTTCATCCCACCGGGAAGAAATTAAAACATGAGTTGATATACACAAGTGTCGAAGCGCAAGGAAGAAATTCTTTTCATTTTCTCTTTTTTTTAAATTAAAATACTTCCACGTTTTTACTTCCGAAATTAATCGTACCTTCGGGACGTGCAAATTAACTAGAATGGAAAGAACAGAACACAGTTATAATGCAAAAAATTAAACATCATTGCTTACCATGAGAGTTTACCATTGCAGAACTGCCATTACAATGTCAATTTATATTTTTTTGCCTTACAAAGGCTAAAAAAAAACATAAAAATACACTTTTTGAAGCAATTTATTCATTTTCATGTTATTTACCTGCGAAGAAAATATTTCTGAGTGTTATTATCATTTTTTGCGATCAACAGCAATTATATTCTTACGCATATTTTACTCTAGAGGTTGAGTCGTTTTCAGCTTATTATAGCAATATCGGTTTTAATGATGAAAGCTGCATCGGTATCAGAAGCAAATAAAATTGACGGTGATGTGTTTGTTTTGTTTTATTAATTATTCCCGCTTAATATGCTTAGGCCTTAATTGCATATTTGTAAAATTACTGAATATAATCTCAAACATTAATGCAAACTGATTTATAATCCTCACTTACAACAATGCACGATAAAGACTTTGATACACCATCATAGCGATATCCGACTTCGTTTTCATTAATTTTTTAACAGTCACTTTACACTTTTAAAGTTTTTAAGGGTATAGAATATTATCATGTTTATTCTCACTCTCCTATTATTAATTGTTACAGGCAAAAACTCAAATTTGCCACTGCTGACAATTACAATTTTTGTGGCTGTGACAATGTTATACACTGACTAAAAATTTGTTTGCAGCTTATTATAAAGTAGCCGCTGTACAGTTTCGTATTTACCACATTTTTGTTTGCACAGAGGTGTATACAAACGAAATCGTTGTTTAATTCCGTAGAATGTGATTAAGTCGGTAATATGATTGCTGTTAAAAAAAAAAAGATCAGAATTCTTCAAAATGGCTGTCCACACGATAAATGTGTTATTGTGAAATGGTTGTATTTTATAAACAGAAGGTTTAGTGGACGTTGAATCAGATCAACACTTGTGTAATTTCCACGGGTTGTTTAATAGACACACAGCCTACATGTTCATTCTTTTTCGAAAATCAATACGTCTACTAAACTCAGTTGATACTGTCCCCTGAGTAATATTGTAAAGGCATGAGGTAAAAGTGAATTTACTTTAGTGCGTTCTGAGAAATTGTGATGACACAAAGGTTTAAGTGAAATTTTGAAGAGAATTCTTCTTTGTACAGAATCAG